>DWHO01001380.1:0-15659 GCA_018247575.1 Eurytides lysithous rurik
CGCATTGCTAGTTCCGTAATGCTGCAAATGTCCATGGGCGGCGGTGATCACTTACCATCAGGTGAGCCGATTGCTCGTTTGTCAGTCTAATCCGTAAAAAAAAAATCATATCATCACCGCCTAACGATTTTCGAAGCCGCAAGATCGCCTTGGACGCTCGCAACCGCAGTTCATAACGATAGCCCGTATCGTTACCTCACCGATTGCTCGGTGTAGATTACCTCGTGCGATCGACAAGGTGAAAACCGACCAAGCAGGGTTGCCAGTGTGCGTCGGAAGACGGTGTAGTAACTAACAGTGGTCTAAATTCGACCAAAGAAGTATTTATTTTTAGTCCAGAGACCTCCCTATTCACCGCTTTCTTTTAGTTACTAGCCACTCGAACTTCCGGTTTCGCGAATCGTTTTCGGCGGCAAAATTCCGAACTCGATTAACGTCTAACGTGCCCAAAAACTGCACAACGTTCCCCGATGAACACGTTTGTGAAAAGTATTTTACAAACCGAAATAGAAAATACCTTTGTTTACGTCAGCGTATACAGAACGTATCAATATAGAAATATATGTTTAAAACTTCCATTTTGAAAATCGTGGCACTACAGTACCCATAGACGTTCAAATGGCTAGAAAACTACGACTAACTATTTTATTTATTTCTAAAAAATATCATATATTTTCTCATACATCAGCTTTCTGCCTTGACCCCTTGAGGGGAAATTAGAAGTCCAGCTCGCCATGAACTTTTTACATACTAATTATGTTCTTGTATGTACACCCAATTTTGGTTTTTTGGTTTGAAAATAAAATATTTTTATTTTTTTTTACACGATTTTATTCGATTTAGCACGATTTAAAATTTTTGTGCTTACCTTTTTTTTTGTCAAATTTATCTAATATCTGCGAAATATGTTCATATCACAAATTTAGGGGAATTCCCTTTTCGTTCATACAAGCAAATTTACTGGTCAGAGCAATTGAAATGTGTTAATATTTTTGCATACGATCAATGTCTTTTTTTACACAGTTTTTTTTACACGGTTTTTTCTGGAACCAATCTACCGTGTAAAACAGGATTAGGTGTATTCATAATAATGAAATAAAAAATTGAACCTTTCCCTAGCCTCCTGTGTTGGTATGAGTCGCAGCACTTGTGCAGCAAGTAGTGAGTTGCGAGCCAAGCTATCAGTGCTGCCAGCACGAGAAGCGGACCTTGTGATGGTTGATCTAGTCCTAGATGCAGTATAACATATATAAAACAAAATTGAATGGACAGCACAATTTCACAATGTCATTAGTAATGACTTACCTTCTCTTACGGTCAAGTGAACTACTTCTGTCACTTTCAGGTGAAGATGAACGGTACAAAGGTTTGGTGTCATTTGAAATTAAATGATCAGCCGACAGACGTTTTACAAATAATTTGCTTTTTGATTTAATACCTTCAAGCGAATTTGTATGTTCATAGTATTTCTGTTCATCATCACTCTTAGGGAAGATAACAGTAGCCTTCGGTATATCATCAGATTTAGACTGACTGCCTGATACAGTATTATCACTTAAACTATTATTAGAATCATTGGTAGGACTAGATGGTTTTGAATTTGTCACTGCCTTGGCACCAGTTCCTTCCACTAAACTTTTTGGGCGCGATCTTCTAAAGAATGTCTTACAACATTTAGGGTTGGTATCATCATCGTTACTGTACTGATCGTTAAATTGGTTTATATGGCTTGAATTAACTTCCGTATTTGTATTTTTTTTGTTTACACTGTGGTCTGCGTTGGAATCACTATTGTGTGCACTATGTGCTAAAAACGGATCTACGGGGGACATCGGGCGAGAAGGAGATTGACTAAATTCATCATTCGAATCTGTATCAACATAACAGCCAACTTTTGGTGATTTTTTGACAAATAAGCGTTTACGTAGTGATAATTTTTGTTTGGTCCTGGTAGGTGAAGTAGTCATGTTTGGTTTAAAACCAAAAATACTTCTAATTTCAGTTACAATTACATTTTATACTAATAATAGATAACTTAACCTATAATTACTTAAAGTGACATTATTTCAATATGTCAAAGTATCTTTATGGACACGTTCAAAATGTTACTGCAAAAATCTTTTCGCCACATAATTTTTCTATAAATCACCTTTTTTGTTAACACACCTATAGCGTCCAACAAGTAAAACACTTAAATCTACAATCATTATTTAATGCCTTTGTTATGCATCATTAACGTTACTATGACAACACAAAGATACACAAAGTTGATATTATTATTATTTTCAGTTTATTGGGTTTTTCCTATGAGTTTAGTAGGTACAGATTTAACAACTCTGTCAAGATAGTTAATCTAGCAATATAAGTATGGGTGCTAATTAGCCGTGTTTTGAGTGTAAGATGTATATCTCAAATAGCAAGCAAGAAATAGAAAATAGTAAGCAAGTGCATCTATTGATAACTTATTTTCGCTCCATGTGCCATATTGGGAGGGTGTATTATTAATACATGTGGGAGTTGCCCTTATTTATAGGACGAATACAAACATTTTAATACTTTTACTTTATGTTTGTTTTTGTAAGACCTTAATGATCCCTCATATTTATGTAATGATAAATTTAAATGAAAACAATAATAACTAGTTTTTTAATGTCATATGATATAAGAATACCGTATTAAATACCTACACACTACTACATAATACCGTAATAAGAACGCATTTTATATTTCGTAAATCACAATGTAATCTTGCTATAATATAGTATGCTAAATTTTATATATTTAAATGGTAAAAAGATAGTGCTAATATCAACAAAAACAGATTATATTGCAATTTTGTTCCTTCTCCTGTGCCTGGTACAAGCAGATTCAAACCGTTGTATTCTGGCGTAGGCGACAAGCTTCCACCGACGATTGATTGTATCCCATTACCTAAAATGTTATAATATTTATTACATACATAAAAATGGATTATTACCTAGCAAATATTTATCGTATAAATAAATACAGAATATTTTATACTTTTTAAAAAATTATAATAGTGCTGGTCTTTTTACGTCCAACATTCCTTGTAGCCTTTTAAATTAAGTAGCAATAGTTTTCAGGAAGATCAACTGTAGAGTACATTGTTTTTTGATATGGTTTCTGTGTATTCATTTAGCATGCAGGGTCTCTCGTTACGCTGCTTTTACCGTTTGTATAATCAAATACATATTTAAATTTTTCATAAAGTCAATGGTATAAAGAGGCACTTACCAATATTACACAAATCATTTGTGCATGCACGGTAGTATGTCTTAAATGTCGGATCGATTATTTCGTGATTCAAAAAATCTGGTGATTCTTCACAGCCACGTGTGAAACTGGCAACCACTCCAATCGGATCCTATATGTAACATAAAGTAATTTTTTTAAAGTTCACATTTCTTGCCCACGGATTTTCTTCTGTATTATCGTTGTATGATTACAAACTTTTTTTAGCATATACCCTCGTTTCTTTTTTTTATGGAGAAGAATGACAAACGAGCAAGCCGCTCACCTGATGATAAGCGATAACCGCTGCCCATGGACATTTGCAACATTAAAGTACTGTGGGTGTCGTCCCACTTGGGAATTCTTTTTTCTGGTGACGCTCGCCCAAGTGCTACCGCACCGCTGCCCACTACTTGCTCCCTTTTTGATAAAAGGGATGTATGCAGTAGTGGTATGCAGTAGTGGAGGCCTGAAAGGCCTTAATACGGATACGACCCAGCAGAAGTAAACTCCACCTAGCACCACTCACATCTAAAGTCGGAGGAACCTGGTCTCCAAAGGCACCGGCCGGAGGCTACTAAGGAAGTGCCGTTACTGTTCGCCAGCTAAAGCGCACCAGAACTTACCTACCGGTCGCGCTCTTTAGTCACCATCATGGCGGAAAAGCGGGGTCGATTTTGGTATAGGCGGGCGGACAAGTCCCCGCCTATACCCAAATCGAGGTGCGTGAAGCCACAGAACCGGACAGTTTTTGTTCGAGACATTTTCTCGCACCAAATAAGTCCGGTCTAGCCACCGCGCATCCAGATTCCGCGATCTGCGGGAGGCCAAGCGCCCAAGACCGCCGCACTTCCTGATGCTGCGCCTAAGAGCATAGTACTCGGGGGGCGACAGCACGTCACCGTACGCGTTAAGGTCCTTAGGTCGCGCACCTCCCCGGACGAGTCAAAAGGGGATGCCCTCGTTTGAACGACTCCCCTACTTCCGAAGTTGATGAAAAAGAGACGGAAGAACTCATTGAGGCCCCGGCGGGCTCCCATTCAGGGGTTGAGCCCTTGCCCGGTCATTCGGAACCTCATTGCGGTTCGCAAACTGACACCGATTGTGGAGTAAAGGTCCACCTAGTGTGACATTTTTAACAACCGCATCCTCCACAGTCGTATACCATTATCATCGTCCCGCCGTAGGAGCGTCGGCTTGAACGGACGCCCTACCCACCCTAACGGACCCCACCCTACGGGGTGCCGCAGCGTAGCGCACTCCTGTGTCTACTCGCTGCCGCGATGAGAGATGAATTGGCGGTTTCACTGAACAGTCATTGCACTGGTCGAGTTAATGCCTGAGGTGTGGGGACATCCCCGAGACTCAAACCAGCCAGCCGAGAGGTCGCTGAAGATCCATCAGCATTAAAGAACTTGTAAACGCGTAGCCAAGCTTAAGGGAGAGGAGAAGGAATTTTGAAAGAGCAATCGGCCACCTCACTCAACACCGATTTTCTGTGAGGTCGTGGTACTACCGGTGTTAGCAGGCCCATTCATCAACGTGAGTAGCTGCGTGGCTCTACCACCGTAAAGTCAGTTAATAATAAAATATAAGATAAGTAATAAAATCTAGATTTCTATACTCACAATAAATTCTTGTCTCATAATGGTGCAATATGTGTAACGGCATTCGACGGACGGTGTGGAGTTGGTTATGGTCAAACAGGACTGATCGGAGTCCACTGATGAAAAACTGCATGCGTAACATCGTAATTGAGCTGCGAAAATAGTAGTCCTTATGACCAAAAAAAGAAAATAAACTGTAAATTTTATATTTATTTATTTTTTATGTGAAAATTCACAGTCGGCACTACTGAGACAGGTGATATGGTTTTATTAACGATAAGATGGGCTTAAAATGTCTTCATTTATGGGCGGCAGTAATTATTATACAGGTTAATTTAGTGGTAATTTGTCACCTCACCTTAAATTAAGATCGACGATCGAGAACAAAATATTTATTGCATGGATGGAATAAATTTATAAAATAAAAAATAACGTGAAAAACCTTATTATCAATTTCTAGTTTCGAAATAATCAATAGATATAGAAAGATAGGTCCTTATATATTTCTTAATCACCGGATTAAGAAATAACAAAGAAAAACGCATAAATGCAAAAAATGTTCTTTTGCCACCCAACTTTGTAAAAGTAGTTTCCTTGCTGAATGTATTTCTTTTGCTTGGTCTGTATACCGTATAAGACTTCTCATGCTGCCTGCCTCTATGGCCTAGTGGTAAAGGCCCGCGGTCTACAAAACTGAGGTCGTGGGTTCGAATCCCACGGAGGGCAATGACCTTGTGTTGTTGTTTCTTAGTTGGATTAGGGAATTACGGCCTGAAAAGTAAGATGATCCATACGTCGGATGGGTATGTAAAAAGTCGGTCCTATCTTCTTGTCGACGCCATCTGGCGATGGCTTGGAGAAGTCGTTATTAAGAGGTCGGTGTCACCGCCTTTGCGCCTTATCTCTCCGGTCGTGTCGGTTATCCGTCCCATCGGACTATGAGAGTGAAAGGAAGAGTGAGTGCACCTGTGTCTGCGCAAAAGCTTGTGCACTGCCTGCTTACTTGGCTGATTTCTTGTAGATCGGGCGCCATGGCCGGAATTGGTCGGGAGGACATTGTTTATTATTATGATTCGAAAAAACCGTAAAAGAAACTGAAACGGTAAAGCAGTTGGCGGATATGTACAAAGATATAATATCATCTTGCAATCTTACCGATAAATGTTAATGTCGCACTAAGAAAATCGTAAAGCATTATTTTCAAAAATCTTTAAATTTAAATCTAGATTATTTTTATTAATGTGGATAGTTTCCAGTATATGTAAACAGAAATTAAATACATATCAAAAAATTAGCCTTTTATATATACACTGCCGGTCAAAAGTTTGAGACCACTAATAAAGAACTTTTGTTGTTAGTAAATATTTAACAAAATATTAGTGTTAAAAAGTAATCTGCACACTTGGATATTCTATTGTTTACCACCATTATTCTATTGTTTACCAGTGTACACACTGTGGCATTATTATCTTTTCTTCGCAACCATATTTGATAGTCGGAACTACAGACTATCAAGTATGGTGACGAATCTGTTATGGTCTGGGGTTGTTTCTCAGGTTACGGGACTGAAAATCTGGTCCAAATGAAAGAAATTATGAAAAAGGAGCAGTAAAAAGTTGGCTCAGTTTTAGTCGACGAACAACTTCTCGCTGGTTAAAGCCCTGTTGTACCAAAAGGACAACTTGGGCGACTTCTTCTGGTCTTGTATCCATAGTGGCTGTGCATTGGTAACCGTATCTTGCGAAAATGTGTTCAGCTCAACTTCTGATAAGCGACTGATAAGGGTGCGTCGCTTAAGGGGGTTTATATAGGGGGTTGCAAAGCGCAACTCGTTAGTACTGTAATGAGTAAATTTTACGCACTTACTTTCATACCACGATATTTTCAAAAGTGGTGATTGGATAAAAAAATATAAAGTATATAGTTAAAAGAATAGGCTTTAATAAAAAATACATTTTATATACTTTTTAATTTTTTTTAAATAAAACACACACTTTTTGTCTACTTTGTATGGGTGAGTCGATTCGGCTGCACGCGAGTGTAGTTCATAAAATACAAAGAATCCTCCTTTTGATAAAATATCTATACAAACTCCCTTGTGTGTGTTTTCTTTAGAACATTGTATTTATTAGTCAAGACTTCATATATTTATTAATTCCAAATCTTATGTGCAACATTAAAATAAAACCTGTTTTTCATAAAGTCTTAGATATGTTGACTTTTAATTGTTTTCTTATTTTTTTTATAGTGATTTTAAACTTTTGACCGGTAGTGTAAATGACCCTAGTAGATCGAACATATTATATAAAAAATGATTAAAGATATAGGGTTTTCTACTTCGCCTGTTATTTCCGATTACAGGTTGATTCGGTGGGTTCGATGATATCTAAACAATCATATTTGTTAATATTAAGTCCCTGTACTATTCAATAGCTTAGATTATCTCGATATATCGATTCTGTAATTTAAAGTATCTTTTCGCCGTATTAAAATTCTTATGAAATAACATTTTTGAAGGAAGAAAAAAGTTTTGAAGTAAGATATTGTGTATTTTATGTTGACTTACATAATCATATTTTGAATGAATATGACGAATCGAAGCTAAATAATTTACATGATCTTCATGAATACTACTAGTTCTACTAGTTTACTAGATATAACACAGCTAAGATGTAAAAAAAAGTATCAAACTCACCGGTTGTTGCACTTATAACACTAAAAATACACAACAAAACTAGTTTATACTCCATTTTATTTCATATGAGCACGTACAACAAATATTTCAGTGGAGTTCCGAGGAATCAATGATTTAATTACTAATATGATATCTTATCTTCGTTTCTCTTTCATTTGTTTTATACGTTATCATTATGATATATCATTAATTGATCTTTATCCGTCCAATCCATTTAACGCTTCAATTTATTTATTTTGACGTAATCTTTTTTATTAAAATTCCATGAACATTTAATTAAAGCATTTAGCTTGTAATTTTGTAACCATATTTCATGTTTTCAATGCACATTATGCAGCCTTTTACAAAGTGATTACTCAATAAAAAGATTAAAGCAGTGATACTAGAACTGCGTATTATATTAATACTATGGCAACATATGTTTACTTATCTTCTAATAATGATCACGATCCCGGTATATTAATATTTTTATAGTCATGAAGCAGCTAACAAGATTATTCCGTTAGTAGTTTAGTAAGTTTTCGAACGATATTGTAATGTGAACAATTTTTACACCCGTTAAAATAAAAACATAATTACGTAATGATAAATACATTTAAAATATTATTTATATAAAACGCCATTAAAATAAATAATAAGAAAACGTACTCTATTCTACTTTTTAAAGAAAACGGAATAATTAATGAATTAAAGAAAGGAATTTAGGATATAATTTAAATTTATTAGAGAAATTAAATAAGAGCCGTGGCGGTCCAGTGTCCGCGGTGGGACATATATAAGCCGTTACTTCTTAATTGGTGGCTCGCCCGTTGGTGTAGTGGTCAATGCTCCTGACTGCAAAGCCAAAGGTCGTTGGTTCGATTCCCATCTAGGGCAAAATATTTGTGCGACGAGTATAGGTATTTGTTCTGTATTTGGGTGTTAATTATCTATATAAGTATGTATTTAAAAAATATGTAAGTATGTATATCAGTTTCTGAATACCATAGTACAGGCTCTGCCTCATTTGGGATCAGATGGCAATGTATGAGATGTCCCATGATATTATTATTAATTAATTAGAATGAATATTAATCATCCTCGTCTTTGAATACAGCGAAGCTATCTTACGTTCGTGCGGTGAGTTGGAACATAAACGGTCCGGGGTTGATTCACACCTCCACAGATGACGGTCGTTTCAGTTTCGGTCGGTCGGTATGCGGGCCCGGCGACCCTTAGTTGACGATTCCCAGAACAATAGGAACTTGTCAACTCACATATAGATTCATGCGTGATTTTGAATATTTAGGGTCTACCCAACTCGTGAATACTTAGCCTTTTCATGAGTTCGGTTGGAATTGGTCAGGATGAAGCATTACAAAATCGCATAGACGATGACTTAGTCAGAAAGAGAAGTAGCCATGGATAAGAAATTTCTTGCAAAATAGTAATAGTTACATTGTGTCATGAAATGTTATATTGGACTGTGCTTCATGGTAAGGAACTTGTAAAGGTTGACCTTGCATAAGATACATCTCTTCTTTATACTGGGCAATAAGTAATCTGAGTACGAATATGATATTGTCATGATTAGGGGAAAAAAGGCAATGTACTGTGCAAAGTGTGCTGAAAATTGAAAATAGAAGAATTTTTCGCTCAGGAATATTTGTCGGTGCATTTAATAAAAGTAGGAATAGAAATGACTGAATTTTTATCTAGGAATGTATAAAGTTAAAAATAAAAACATTACGACAATGTTAGCAAATTTTGAATGGAATGAGAAAAGTCAAATTCGAAAAGTTGATGGTCAACCTCTTTAACTTTTCCCATGACAATAAATGATGATGCACACTTTAATTGTACAAATCGATTTGTTTTTATTTATACATGTTGTAGTTTTTTGTATTATTAGGATAATAATCGTGTTTACCTATATTTTGATATGTTGAAACAAAGACAGATATATAGAGGATAACTTTAACACCATAAATCACTGTGCTTGTAGTGTACATATTTATGTTGACATCCAATTTAATTAAGGCAAACTGTTTAAAGAACGTCCGGCGGAAAAATCCTTGAAGTACTTAGTTTTGTTTAAGAAGTTATATATTATAGACTCTTGCTAGCTTTTTTCTATTGAAGAATTGCAACGTTTTTTATCTTTTTTTTACCTGTTCTTAAAACAACCATTGCTTTGTTTTTGCGAAACAACAGAATTAATCGACAGACTAACAAACACTTGAACTGATAATATTGGAAAATTGTTGAGTGAGAAACAAAACATAAAACTACGTTAATTATGTGATAAGATACTACGCTTACATATATACATTTATTACGTATTTATACGCTTTATTGGAGCATAATAATATTTCTTAACTTTTTAAGGAAAAAATTCTTTTTTCATTATTCTTCTTCGATGCTAATTAAATAAGCTTATGTCTATTATAATTATGATATATCATGAAATGATTATCTTATTCTTATAGCAAACGATTTCCTATGAATCAGTATTTCGAGTGACAAAATGATAAAGGCTAAAATCATCCCGTATAACAGAGTAAGTAATGCTGGATAGAAATCCATCATGTTGACTGATCCAAAGTTGCCACCATTTGACATGCATAACGGCTTCTTCGAGTAAACTATCTTATTTGCACGCACGTTGAAACCGTGCTCTTGACTCCTGAAGGATCTAAAAAAAAGATCACTGATAATATTTACTTTAATATATTTAATAGGACAAACTTTGACACAGCTATCTTTGACTCGTCGTCTTTGGATTAAATCTCAATATTTATCTAATTTATGATAAAATATGCTTCAGTTTCAAGATCAAGAAAGCAGCATCTAACATATTATCAAAAAAACTAAAATGGCTTAATAATACGATAGAGATATTGCGTAACCCAATCTAGTCGTTCAAGATATAATGCATAATCATCTTAGGCTGTGCCGAGTCCATGGATTCTGCAAACTGTCTGTAAAAAAGATTTACTAAGCAATGAACTCTTTTACCGAGTTCTCCTGAGGTGGTACCCTTGTTTTGCCAGTTACTCTACCACCAAGCAGAAAGATGTAAAAACTACTTCTCGGTACTGTTTCGGTTTGAATGTCAATGCTGCTAACTTTATAACAGGGTATAGAGATATGCCATTATATGTAAGTGTAGCTGACGTACGCAGTGCAGGGCTAAGGTGCAGCGCAGGTTATGTGTTGTTATGGTAAAGTCTGTTACCGTAAGGCCCATGCTTTCTTTTCTTGTTACCTTATCACGCAAATATTTAAAAAAAAAATAGTTTTACCCAATCTTGAACATCTCTTTATAAGGAGAATCTTTCCGACAAGTTTGCCATGGAATGCTGTTCGTAAAGTAGGAGATTTCTCGCAGACCGCACTTTTCGTGTTCGAAAAAATATTGTTCCACTAATCGATATCCCAGACCGGTGTTCATATTAAAAGCAAACGGTTCCTGAAATTCAGATACAATCATTATATCCTTTATTTATCACAGTTTCTTAGTTCAATGAGATTACGATTTCACAAAAACCTTTTGTAGTTTGCGTACTCCGTCTTCCAATTTCATAAAATTTGACTTGGACCCTTGCGGCGCTATTTTGTATTGGTAAATCGCTTTTTTAACTGGTTCTGTTTCAGCCTAAAATAATTAATGACGTATTAAAGTATAGGTTACAAAAAATTTACGTTCTTAGAATTTTAAATGTAACAACGTAAATTTTTTTTCTAAAAAAAATTGAAAACTATACACCATAACGTTGATTGACACGACTTTTGTTGCATGTAAAAATACTAGATATTTGAAATTATTCTATATAAGTGAAAAATTGGATACAATAAAAGAATCAAACAAAGGCTTTCTTGATTATCTCCTAGTCCATAAAAATATCGGGCGGTCATAACATTGACAGCTTATTGTAATTTCGAATAGAGTTAGGCATGCTGGACTTTTAAAATTTAGAAACCATTCTCCAAAGGTGATGTTAAATTTAATCCAATTTTTATATATGCAGAAAATTGACGTAGTAACATGTCTTTGTGACTTATACTCCGCTCACGGTGGTTGCTTTAAATTATGTAAGTTCATGTACTTAAATCACTCGGGGGCCATAGCTTAATTACCCACTTTTAATTGGCCGAGCTCAGGTAACTTACTTATCGGACTAATCACCATGAGATAAAGTGACGAAACGAGCAAATAGTACGCCTGATGGTAAACGACACGTCTGCGTATTACAACACAGTACCATACAGAATTTGATTTCTCCTACACTAAGATTGTGACCCGACATATTTAAGATGTCATATATTTGTGCCTCGTAATTACACTGGTATTATTGGTTTTGAAACAGGAATACAGTAGTGCTGGCACATTACTGGCAATGCAGTGGCAAGAGCAAAACCGCCCACAGCGAATTTTGCAGAGGAGTCCAACCACTTGGAAATCTCCGTTCTCTATGAAGGCCTGGTATTCAGTAGCGTGGAACGAACTATTCATTAAGCAGTGCAGGCGGCTTGGTCGCTTGACTGAGGCTGTATATTGTGTACATTCTGTGTATTTTTGTTAGTAGTAGACCACTCTTGCAGAGTCCGCATGGGAATTTATCACGCCGCTATTGGTTCTTCCACCATTAGGCAGTAATAATAATAATGTCCGCTCCACTAATTTCAGACACGGCGGCTGATCTACAAGAGATCAGCCAAGTGCGCTGGATATATTATAGTGCATAGGCGTTTGCGCAGACACAGGTGCACTCACTCTTCCTTTTACTCTCATAGCCCGATGGGATGGATAACCGACACGAATAAAGAGATCAGGCGCAGAGGTGGTGATACTAAATCGACCTCTTAATAACGACTCCTCCAAGCCAAGACATGGCGTTGACGAGAAACTGGGACCAACTTTTTACATGCCACGGAGGCAGTTCGTTAGGCAATAATATACCAACACTTTACGTATTAGGATTTAACGGTGATGTTTCCACCGTTATTATTCGGCATAAAGATGTATCATTTTATATCGTTGGTTGACAAATCAACGCTAAGACAGTAAACAGAGAATCAAAAAATCGTTTTCAATAGTCACAGATATTGCTAAAAACATTCGAGTTTAACAGTGACATCTTCAACTTTGTTATTCGGCATAAAGATGTTTATTAAGATAATTTTATATGGTTGGGTGACAAATGTAGCGCTAAGTTAGTAAAAGAAATCATAAAGAGCCATTAAATTTTGTTATCAATAAGCGGAGATATCATTATAAATACGTATATAAAATTCACACAAACATCCACCTTTTTGAAATCGGTCAATATCTATATCCTCCTCCTTGGTCAATACTGAGGCGGAAGATATAGATATTTACCGATTTTTAGGTAAAATCAAAATATGTTGAAACGTATTACCGCAAAGTAGTGTCTATTGTACGGGGTGTCTTCCGAGCCCAGTTCCAGCTTAGAATTGAGGAGATCTGACAGCGTCCGGATCTTATCCGAGCTGGACTGCAGCAGAGCGACGATACTGGCGGAGTAGGAAGTGTATAGAAACACAAATGCCAAGAACAGTATGAACATCACGGCGCGGCCGAGGGTGCCTGTGGAATTCAAATTCGACAGTCGGACAATGCGCCTCGTTCGTGTGATGCATTTTAACAAGACCCGACCTTTTAGTTCCGTTGAACTTCCTTGCTGCGATATTGCGCTAATTACCAAAATGGCAATGTCGCTCACATTCGGCTTCAGTACGGTCTGATCAAACTGAAAAGTTGTATTTAATGGTTTTGTTGTAATGAATTTCATATTAAAATGCACAATAGTGTATGTAGGTTTGCTTTACATTGATAAATATATATCATTTTTGATTATTTGGTTACTTCATTCAAAAGATGTAAGGTTTCTTTTGTCTTTCTTTGTAATAAAATATAGGGTATATTTTATATTACTCTTCACCTCACAGACAATATCTATACCAAAAATAAATATCATCTGATGCTGCTTTAGTATGTGAAAGAAGGACATATTCAACTAACAATTTTTCAATTTAATAACATTAATATT
This sequence comes from Eurytides lysithous rurik, assembly GCA_018247575.1. NCBI lineage: Eukaryota > Metazoa > Arthropoda > Insecta > Lepidoptera > Papilionidae > Eurytides > Eurytides lysithous. Next base: position 13,608 of record DWHO01001380.1, read on the forward strand.
CACGATTTGCATTGAAACGAATTATAAGGTACCATATAGTCTATTATAAATGATTAATATAATATCCGATTAATATCATATTCCCCAATAACATTATTAGGAGACTTAGAGGAAGCTGTGAAGTACCACAAAACGTATTACGTACAATATTAATCAGCGTGGTACCTCATCAACGTAGCTCGATTTAACATTCTCCCATCTCGCGTTGATGAACAGAACTAGTATTAAAACGAATACCAGCCCTACAATACAACACCATACGATCGGCTTAAAAGGAAGCAGGAACAGATTATGTTGGTACGACAGCGAAGGCTCTCGGAACACAAACTTCACGGATGGCGACGCCGGATAATTCATGTATTCTAATATGGGCAATCGTTCCTTTGTGATGAATAATATGGTGCCTGAAATTAATAAAGGACGCTTTAAAGATTTCCGACAATCAGTACTGGAGTAGCGCGATCATGTCTCATGTTTGTGCTTTTAGCCTGTTCTATTTTCTAAATATTGATTAAGACACCGAACTTCAAATGCATAGTTTTCAAAGTTAAAATCAAAGTCAAAATTCTTTATTCAAAATTGAATTAGTTTACAATCGCTTTTTGACGTCTAATGATTCTACCTATATTTTCATGAATTGAATGATCGAGTAAGGACATGCGTAGGTTGGCAAAATTATGGGATTGTTAGTTACGGACCGATGGGGTCTATTATAACAATAATGTCGCCCTAACCAATTCCAGCCACGGCGGCTGATCAACTGTGCGGGATATATTAAAGTGCACAAGCGTTTGCGCAGATACAGGTGCACTCACTCTTCCTTTACTCTCATATACCGATGAGACGGATAACCGACATGACCGGAATGAGATTATGCGAAGGCGATTATGCCTGCGACGCATGGATCATCTTACTTTGCAGGCAATCGGGTAATTAGCCCGTAATGCCCTAAATTCGAACCTACGACCTCTGATTTGTAAAATGCTGGCCTATACCACTAGACCACTGAGGCAGTTAGGTTTAGGGTCTGTTATGCGTACCGCAACCGTGATGACCGCAACGCTTTGAAGAGTGTATCTTGTGCCCATCAACGGGACATATATCGAATTTTGGGTAATTTTAAAAATTTACAGCGGTTTTAAGACGGGCTCTTTCATTTGCGGCCACGTGAAGTCGTTAAAAAAGATACACTTTATATCGAGTCCGCATATCAATTAATCAAACCTTGGTTTTTTTAAAGGCAGTAGAACAGCCTACATACTACTAGTTCTTTATTTTCCTAGACAGTGGTAAGTTGTTTATTTGTCTGTAATAAAAATTTCGCCAGTTAAATTAATTGTCAGAAGCATAAATTCAAGGATACGAAGTACAGCCACAGCCGTAAGTTTTTTTTTTACTGATGAACATTTTAATTGACACACCTGCCAATTCAGCTTCGCCTCTGGCTACGTGTCCGACCATTCCGTTATAGGTCCCGTTAGCGAAATAGCCCCACGTCTCTGTGTAAATGATAACTTTGGTCGCATTTGTGAAATCGTAAATCGGTAAAAAGTGGAGGAAACTGGACTTAGCTAAAGTATCCCTTTGGATATTCCTAAAAAAAGAAAATTCAAATGACATATCTATATATATATATATGTACATCGGGCATCTATAAAATTTCAAAGGTTGTTACGTATCATAGAATATGGATACTACTTTAAACCTGAAAACACATATAAATATTTTTTTGTTAAACACATTTAGATGCCTACAATTCTACTGCGTCACGTTATACACGTTCTAAATGTAATTTTAAGTTCTAAAGTCTCTTATTGATTTTAAATCTTACTTCTTTACGTTATAAATATATGTACGCTGAAACTTAAACATTTATGATATTGGGCGATATTTCGAGCACTGGCGGTACTACCATACAAGCCCAAAAGTCCGGCTTGCCCTACTAGAGTCAAATTTATAAATGTTAATTAGCACATAATTCCCGCAACGCTCAAATTTAAAAATAATTTATTAAGGATTATAGATTACACCAATGAGTCCGAGTATTTATAT
>DWHO01001381.1:0-15655 GCA_018247575.1 Eurytides lysithous rurik
GTGAGTGAGGTGGCCGGTGGCCCATCCCCACCCTCCCCTTATTCCTTCTCTCACTCTTGTTCCCGCTCCTCCTCCTCACTTACCCCTTCGATCATCCTCCCTCCCTCTCTTAAAAACCCCCTTAAAGACTGGCAACGCATTTGCAAGTTCAGTAATGTTGAAAATGTCCATGGGCGGCGGTAATCGCTTATCATCAGGTGAACCGCCTGCTCGTTTGTCAGCCAACTACATTAAAAAAAAAAATTACTCCATGTGTCGTTTACTACGTTTTTGCTTCCCAGCGACGATATGTAAACTGTGAAAATTACATGTTGCCTATTTGTTATTTGAAAATCTTGAAACAAGCAATAACTAACCAGTAAAAGTAAGTAATTGCTTGTTTCAAGATTTCCAAATAAGTCTTCGAGCTTCAAACAAACACAGTAATGAATTTAAATTTAGGTATTTAATTCCAAGATAACATGCATCCAGATTGGCATAAATTAGTAATTAAAATTCAAGACTTATTTATATGAGAAATTCAAATGTTTGTGGTTAAAAATAGTCGAGAAATTTATATTAATTGTTGAAGATCTTATAAAGAAAATTTAATTATAACGTAGATTATTAATCAGTGCCATGCTGTGGAAGGTCGAGATTTGTATAAAATGTAATAAATTAACAACTAATAGTTACGACTGTGTTTCTAATATAAACATGAATATTAATATTCATATCAAGTTTTTTTTTGTGAAACTTATGTCTACACAGAAATCGAAATCAAAGAATAAGATACGGAAAGAAAAGCGACTGTGATAAACAAATCATATTACATATCTGTTTATGAAACATTTAATAAATTATCCTTTTAATTATAAACAAAATGTTGTTAAACATAAAAGCAAATTTGTCACATGTAAACTTAGATGATTCCAAAAGGGATTTGTTCTTACCGAATTATATATAAAATTCGAATTTATATGACAATAAAGGGATGAAAAAATCACGTTTGAGCGTCATCGTTTAACATAACTGTTATAATATATAATTTATATATAATTTAACAAAAATTGAACAAAATGAAACAATTCAACAAATTAAAATAAAACGTAAGCATACATATGAACGTCTGGCCGACTGATTAAGCGTCTGACGACTTGACACGAAATAATTGCGTTTTGAATTTATAATTATTCAAATTTATTTTCAATTAATATGTAAATTAAAACATCGACAAGATAACTGTACCCGGAAGCTAAAAACAATATCAGTTCTCGATCATTTAGTTATGTTTTAGTATGTGTTCACTTGAGATCGCAGTGTTTGTCGGTGATGGTATGTCGTCATTTTTTTTTTTGAAAAAACAACAAACCCACGATATTATAGATCGCTTCAAAGAAGTATGGCGATTTTGTCCCGTTTCTGCGTTTCAAATAGAATTAACCAACAAACCGTTATACATTTTGGCATTTATAATATCTCTAAGAACTATTAAGGATGTATAGTTATAATTACACCTTCGTTTGATAATAAATACTTACTTTTGTTAATTTTTTTCCAGAAGTAGTATAGGTGTGTTATAAGGCAAATAAATAACCCTTTTAGAGTTTCTATCAAATAAAAATATCATATCAGAACTGTTACTGAACAGATCATATATTTAAAAGACATAAGTAGGTTCAATATGTATATTTTTTCTTTTCTTTACATTATATTCGAATTTTGGAACTAAATATTATATAAATATGTAATACCTTGCATAAATTTTATAGAATACCACAAATAAGTAAAACGGAAAAAAAGCAATGATTCATGATTCATTCATTTTTATTGTGTATGACTACTTATTATGGTGTTTATCCGTCCTAAAGGACAGAAGAGATAGAAGCGAAAATTGGTAGAGGAAGGCCAAGAAGAGCTTATGTTAACTAACTAAAGGAAAAGGCGAAGATTAGGTCGTATAAGGAGTTGAAGAGGATGGCGAAAGACAAGACGACAAGTACAGAGAACTCCATCGACAAGAGTTTAGCTTTAGAAGAAGGCATTTATGTATTTTATATTGATTAACTCTTTTTTAGAGATAAAGTTCACCTCGGTTTTGAAGAAATATGCTGCCAACTTTATAGTGGGCCTTGAGCCATCTTATATCTACAGATGAGAAGCGCAGCGCAGAACTAAGCAGTTTTGAGCTCGTGAGATTCAAATATTCTTAAATGCTTTGTCGTTGGGCAATTGTGTGTTTACCAACGAATACATCACTGTGTAGTCACTATAACAAACAGACGTTCGATTACCAACAATAATTGAAAGCAAAAATCTGTTTTTCATTATCAACCTCAATAATTACATTACAAGTTCGAAAATTGTGTTTTTTCGTAAATCTGAATGTGTTGTGTGTCCGTGTTTGTTTTAGTGTTGGTTTGTCTTTTCTTTACTCATCAAGGGAGCAACGCAATCTGCGTTACTTTTAGTATAGATAGGTAGGTAGTTGTGACATGAAGGGTGGTAAACGCTATTTTTTTGTACAGCAAAAATCAGAAAAAAATATTCACGAAACAATAAAGTCGCGCTCTAAACAAAAGTGTATATATACATAAAAACAAGAATACAGCATCAAATTTATGAAGTATACCCATAAAATAGAGCGATACATCACCAATCTATTCATTACAATAAGCGATTCTAAACAAAAACGTATTTCCTTAAAACAAAACTGATGGAATAAAACGGCGGTATGAAATTTAATAAATCAAACACGTTACACACATTCGCAACGAATTTATTCAAATACCGACATGAACTCACACTCGCAAGCGGCATTCACGGAACCGCGAGATATTTAATCTAATAATGGACGGCCCTGATTGCTTTTCTTATGCTTTCTTTTATATTTATAATTCATATTTAATGATCGACATTAATGGCACTGCTTCGGGCCGGAGATGTACGTCCATTTTACCGTGAGCTCTCTGAGCTTTTCTTTCAGTATTTCAATTAAGCGGGAACGACGACGACCGGGATCAGGGTAACTGGTTTATCGTACACGTTAATTTCAAATTTGGGCGCCATTTTCTTGATGGCGTTACGCAACCCACTCTATTGTGGCAAGCATTGTAAAGTGCACCGCGATTGTATAAATGATCGTTGACTGGCGAGTTGCGATGAAATATAGTTTACATCCTATACATAAAGTGGATTATGGGTCGTACGTAAGCGACCGCAAAGTTGAGATGGTACGTTTACAACTGCATTTAAATGTTTGTTACTGGTGCGTAAAATTTGTATTACTAAACAAAATTATTCCGTTAGCATCCCTAAACATAATATCTAACTTTAAGGAGAATAGTATCCGTAAGTTGGATAGCTTTAAAAAGTTCTTAAAAAGCAACAAATTTCTAAAAAGCCCCAATCAAAAACTAACCAAACTAACGAAATCTAAACTACTTTTGCCTAATACAGTTTTTATTTCACTTTTTTAATAAGCTAATGTTATGAACATGAATTTCAAATGTCCCAACTGAATTATTTGAAAGATATAAAACGTTTGGTAGGTGCGGGAATAAAGTTAAGTACACCAGTTGAATTGTCGAAGTTTAAATGTGTCAATTATGGAAAGCGAATCATTATGGGCATCATGAGCATGGAATTTTCACAACGTACACTGTTAAAACGAACTACATAATTAATAAATTGGAATGAGAAAAAATCACCTATTTAATTCAAACAATTTGTATTGATAAAGGTAATGCTTTAATTATTCCCTTGGAGACTAAAAGAGGAATCAGAATTAAGGGTCGTTAAATAAATTTACAAACAAAACCAAAAATATCATTTGATATTTTTGTTGGTGAGAAACTTGGTGATCATAAAGTTTCTTCAACCCTGCAAGTATTATCCCCAAGTAACCCATGATTTTTTTGATTAATTTGACTTGGTAAGATGATGATGACTAATGGACTAATGTTGTCCATAACAGCACGTATAAAAAAAAATGAGGTTGCTAAATCTGCTTCTGCGCTCATCATGCATAGATGTGAAATAGTATAACGCCATGCTCGATTTCTGTGGAAACATCACAATAATGCTTGAACTGTACTACTTTTTGGTAGATTGTTTGGTAATGACGTAGTACTTTACCAAGCGGACCCAACAATCCTAATCGAGAAATGGATCCTACAACAAATTTAAAACAGTCTTCTACATATAAATTAGGAAAAATAAAACGTATTAGTGCCCTCCACTGGGATTTGTACACGTGAACTGAAGAAAGCAAGATCAAGTCACTTTAGAACTAAAACTGGGCTAAGAAGAGTGATATAATTTAAAAAATACGCCAAAGCGGTGATACGTCGCAGATTTATTTAGAAAATACATCATTCCTCTCGTTCCGACTTCGTGTAATCGTTTGAGATAATAAATAAACACGAAAATGACGTGCGGCATCCGTTTCTTGACGTATAGTAACGCGGTAATCATTGCGACTATCTCTACTAAAATCTTGGATGCGAAAGTATGTCTGTTGGTCAATCCTTTTAATGACGATTAATTAAATTAAATACAATCTTTTACAAATGCTTACTAGCTGTGTTGCGCATTATCACCTAGGGACAAAAATGACCTATAAACCAGAATACAGATGTTTTTCACATTGCTTCTTGGCAGCATAGCAGGCGAGTGATACTACCACTACCTGACTCTGTACGGACCTTATCATATAAATAATTATTATATAAACACAACTGTATTCCATATATGTAATATTTAATCTGGAGTGTGATACACAATAAATGATATTTACGCTTTAGAGAGCTTTTCTTCCATTAAAGCTTTGCTAACCGAATGTAAAACCAGCAAAGTTGGTGTCTTTGTTGATCTTTTTCATCTACAAAGGTATAAATAAAATTATTTCTATATAACTAATATTGAAAAAAAAAACATTACAAATGCTGGAAACTGGAAACATTAAAATGTGTTCACAATTTTACCACTTCAGACATCACGTTAACGGCGACAATGAAAAACTATCAGGAGTGAAAAATATAATTCACTTCAGTATCTTTCATAAATACTCTTAATTCTGTCGTCGGTCAGGTGGACGTTATAAAAACAGCTGTAAATATTTTTTTTTCAAATCGCAACGGAAAAATCATCCACGGGTCGCAATTAAAAACATAAAACGCTCTTAAAATAAACCTGGAACGAGATATCATACGAGCGAGTAGTAATAACATTAAAACTTATACAGTGGGGCAGATGCGCCAATATTCTATTATTACTGGCTTTTCAACGCGAACGGAGCAAGCATTCCTGACTATTTCTATATCCCTAAGATGAATCATTAAATAATAAAATCCAAAGCATACTTAATGCGCAACAACACATACGATTCTATTCATAACTACGGACGGACTAACACATGCGCGGCCGCTAATCAGTTCCAGATCCAGACCTCGTGTTACTTCTCAATCGGACTCACTCGCACACGGGCCGCAGCCTACACCAATACATCAATGGGCAGTCTAATTGCGAACGCGTAAACACACGTCGTTGTGTTTGTTACGGCTGTAACAATGTGCGTGATTCCAGCCAGCTTATTAGAAGCACTTTAAACAAAAATACAATCCAATTAGAACGCTGTTTGAATTTGAAATTGGAACGGTTACGATCTGACAGATGGCACACTATAAATAAGGGAGCTCTGGTCGAGCGCACGGCGGGTTTTCACCGTTCCGTTTTGTTGAGGACATGGAAAACGGCCGTTGAGATAATTTAACGTCCAAGAACTTATTAGCCACAAACATCATATCGTTTGATGCATCAACCGCTACTTTGTTAGGATGAGATATGCCAGGGGGATTATTTAGCACGTAAATTAGGTTCACGTGCGTTTTAATGCATCCAGCGAGTATTAGCGTTCTAGTTCGATAATCTTCGGCCGGCGCATGGATCAGTCGGAGATGATTCATAACACTGTTCTATTGTTGGATGGCATCTTGCAGTCGGAGATTATGCAAAGTCCATTTGCTTTGTTAAGCAATTAAATTATACGGCCCGACTTCTGTATATAAACCTATTTATAATGTATTAATCTATTCTGTACATAAAACTACCTATATAAACTATAATTCTTCACCAAATCTTATTTGATCAATGGCAAAGGAACGTAGTATCGAATCCTATCTTCTAATGTTTATTTAACACACATATTATTGATTTTTGGAACTTGCCAGCAAACATTACGTGTATTCCTCTAATACAATGATCGATCCGTTTGCATAGATGCGTTTCATCGGATAAAGAGGATGTCCAGTAAATGCTACTTTGTTTTCGCAAACACTTACCGTATCATTCAGTACTGCGCCATTATATATTGCATCACAGCCACTAATGTACTAAGTAATTTATGCACCTATATCTACGGACTTGTAACAAAAATATAGTAGTACTACAAAAATATAACTATCCTTACACAATCTATTAGAAGCATAATTGCATCATCAAGTTTTATTCCAGTTTCGAAATTCCAGTACGGAGCTCTTAAAAAGTTTTTTTATTGAAATAATGCTACGATCCACTTATAGATGCTATTTCAGCGCAACGCATTAAATTTGATCGATCAGAGCTATATTTTTCCTGTTTACCAAATATTTAAGTAACGGCCATAAGTCAGACAGTAAAATAATTCAAATGTGAAATTTCATGAACGCTCATAATGAACTTGGCAGGCGACCAAAAAACGTCTTATTTTCGAAGCGGAATCTGGACCAACTTTTGTTGCGGCCTTTGAATAGTGATAAGACTCACTTAATGACTTAACACTTGCTTAGATTAGTTGAACGAATCCAAATGCCCACAGCAATTCTTCAAGAAAAACAAAAGGCTAAAAATTTTTATCAGCAATCTATCGCAGATCACTGATTTGTCGATAGCTGTAGTATAATACAATAGGTGTTTCTTATAGCGTCTCCTGACTCACCCTAAACTATAAATATATCTATTTTTCACCGATCAAAGGTAACGCTTCACAAGTGGCCAAAGATTTTACTGTGCCATAATAATATTTCGATTTTTAATGCTCTCTTAATAATAGTTTCGCAATAATTTAACAACACGTGGCGTTAGCTGTTGGGTTCTTTTATTTTATGGCATTCCTGGATGACTAGAGCGCGTCGGGGCGACTGCTAACAAAAGTATTACAATAAACTCCCGAATCTTTTCTCTCACCTAAGGTGCTTTCGAATACTCATAAGATTTATTTCTGTGACTTGAATCAGTTTTATTGCTTCTACGTTCATCTGCACTCATTTATAGCTGACGTAGTTATTCTTTTACGATTGGAGGCGCTCTGTTTATTTTCGTTTTTAATTACTCCGAGCGTGGGCAGCAATGGAAATGACACGGAGGAATTCGAACTAGAGCATCGTTTGGATTTTTATAAACGATACTCACGTGATTATATCTAATTTGTCTCAGTTGCCGTTTGCGTCAATGTTACGTGTCCGCCGGATTGTTTTTAAATTTCAGTTGCGTTAGAAACTAGCTCACGTCTGACTATCGAAAATGATAATAACTACACAACATTTATAATTATAATGGATCTGATAAGGTGTTTAAATACGATTGATTTTTATAATGTTTACAGTAATAGAAAAAGAATTTCAGACACAAACAGCGGGTTTGTCATCACTGGAACTACTGAACTAGAAAATAACTTTGATCAATTAGTTATAAGGTATAGCGAAATAAGACAAGGTAATTGTTTATGCAGACTAATGGTTACCATCTTAGGAAACATTGGTAAAGTTTATCCTTAGGCAGCAATAAACCGGAGAGTTGTGTGCAGATATCGAGAATGCAAGAAGCCATCAACGTTAATGAACTCCCGTCCCGCCACGATCCCAATCGGACGCAACGACTGACTCAGAATCGATGCGTTCGCGCATAACGACCGTCGGATGCGCCGAAGTGTTCCACGGAGATTGTAAATATTTCTCTGTTTCAGAACACGACCAAAATAGATTAGAACGCGTGTTTCTAAATCCCCTTTGAAGATTACACAGGCCGGCATTAGCTCTGGCAAATTACCCTCTAACAAAGATTGTATTAATTACGCGCTCCCGATAGCCAACTGTAAATACTATTTATATTTAGAATTCGGCGAGTGGCCGAACGCTCGCGCGTTTTCGACGCCTTATGTCTGTCATTTTTATTTGGAATCTATCAGTCGGGTTTTCGTGTTTTGTTAATGCCGCACTAATCACTACCGACATCGGACGTATGTTGTTTTATCAGCGTACTGGCAACAAATCAGTTTAGTTACACGACTTCAGTCTGTAACCGGTGCACGTTGCTATACGTACGTAAAATTAAGAACATTTTTGTTGTGCTTTGAACAATTATGTTCGAAATATTTCAAATTTGGCATGATTTTCAACTAATTGTCGAAACGCATAAGCGGAGACGTACGAGATGCTTATCGAGAACTGTTTTTACACCTTGAACTCGTAAAAATTCAAAGAAAATTCGAATAAAGTCCTAAATTAGACGATGTGGAATAGGAGTCGGAAATCGGGGAGGGGAAATTATATGTTATTAAGAAACATCAACACTCGACGGTCGTTACGGCACAAAAGATAAACAGTATGAATTAATACGATACGTTTTGTTTAAAGTTTGGGAGCTGGGCGTGTTATCTTTGTTAAGGATCAACTGATTGCCTGCGCCGATTGTTTCGTTTGGGCACCAACCGGCGGGGGCTTCGCACCAGTAAAGTATATTTTGAATTATGCATCATACTTATGAAGTAACTCCTTAGGTTTCGAACGTTGCCCGTCAATTCTGATTATAGTATTGCATCGTACATAAACAATTTATTGCGCGGTTTTTAATTATGACGAAATATTTTGCTAAATGTTTGGACTCTCGAGATTGAAGTCAACCTGGGTCGTACCACTGCGTTATCAGCTATTCTATCATGAAGCTGTATTGTTTGAACGCTGCACTCTGGTTTGAGGGGCAATATTGACTAGCGTAATTACTGGACACATGGATATAATATCTTAAATCTCTGAGTGACTAATGCAGCGTTGGACTGAGCAGATTCTTTGAGTGCTTACCATCAGGCAAACGACTTATTTTTCTTAACACTATCTCTTTAATAAAAAAAACACAAAATTACCCGATCACGTTGAAAATAAACACGAAGTCGTTTTGTTTTATTTGTAGACGAATACTGAAGCGAATTCTTAAAAAAAAAACTATGTGATGATTCTATACAAAGTATTTTGCAGTCAGTACAATGAAGCGCGTTATAAGATAATTTCACAAAAATGGTTGCGAATCGAATTTTTCTGCGGCCCGTACCACGGCGCGCGTAACTCACGTCCAATTTCGCGTAAATAAGCATCAGCGGCGTTTCGGACGCGGGCCGGGAACAATTGCTCGAAAAAGAAAAATAAAGTAACAGAAATCCAGATCAATTCAATCGAATGCGCTGATAACCCGAAATTACCGACTCCGAGACCGCGTATTAAGCTCACAGAAAGCAATAAAACAGCGTGAAATGTTATGAGAGCATTAATTCGATTATCAGATCGAGGTGCGAAGCGAGTTTCGATGTTTATCTAGGTATAAAGAGGCGCCGTATAAGAAATTATTTTACAACTGTTAAATAATAAAAAACGCTCATTAGCAGTCATTAAGGCCGCCTCCGCGATTTAGGGTTCGATAGGGATATGTGGGTGATGTTTATTCTGCTTAATAACGGGGTGGTGGAATTGGGTGTTGTCTATTTATTGCCGACAGTGGAACGGCAGCGTTTCTCTTTCGAGTTTTTTTCGAGTTTCGTTGGTTTTTTAACAACGTCTTGATTTAGCGCGTGGGTTTGTTTGCTTTGTATCCGGTCCGGATTATAGCTTTATCATGTATTTTATTTTTTTAAATGTATTAACACTTTACTGTTTGGGAATAGTTCACATTTTCTACTTTATACTGTACTGTTGATTCTTCGGGTTTAGCAGTAATGGATTATACGAATTGAGGGTAATACTTTTGTGTGCTACTAATGTAAATAAGTTTATTAATCAACTTATTTACACTGATACAAAAGTATTATATTTTGTGAAAAATTATTCTTTGAGTTTTATGTTTTCCACATTTTATTGTCGATTGTTAATTTGAACTTCGAATTCGAATCAACTGAAACCAATTTTTGGAGTTGGATTAAGTGGTTCGAAAAAGGTTTATGAGAGATCTATTGCAAATAGTTTTCGTAATCAACGAAACTGTAACAAACTACTCATACATTATTTACACATTATTTTATCACTTGTACTATTTTACAGATTATTTTATCACGTAATAAATCTATCGCAATACTGCCTCCGTGCCCTAGTGGTATGGCCCGCTTTTTACAAAACGGAGGGTTCGAATCCCGCGGAAGGCAATGACTTTGTGTTGTTGTTTCTTAGCTTTGATTAGGTCATTACGGGCTGATCACTCGATTGCCTGAAAAGTAAGATGATCCATGCGTTGGATGTGTATGTAAAAAGTCAGTCCCGGTTTCCAGTGCCATCTAGCGGTGGCTTGGAGAAGTCGTTATTAAGAGGTCGGTTTAATGTCACCGCCTCTGCATCTTATCTCTCTCCAATTGTGTCGATTATCCGTCCCATCGGGCTATGATAATAAAAGGAAGAGTGAGTGCACCTGTGTCTGCGCAAACGCTTGTGCACTAAGACTACTATCCTGCGCACTTGGCTGATCTCTTATAGATCGGCCGCCGTGGCCGCAATCGGTCGGGAGGACATTATTTATCACCTGTAAACATTGCTCTACTGATTTTTGCTATGTTAGTCAATCTCCGCAAGGTCAACCCACTGCGCAGAAGATATAACTCGTGCAGGTACGCAGGCTTGCACACTCTTCTTTTACTCCTACATTCCAATGGGACGGAGAAGCAAGACTGGAGAGATTAAGTGCACAAATAGAGTGACAGATTGACAGTGAAAGATTAATCTAAGCTACCGCCAAATGGTGTCGACAAGTAACCGGGACCGACTTTTCATATTTAAATCCGACGCATAGATCGTCTTAGTTATCAGGCAGTGGACGATCGGGCGATCATTCAATTATACCATAACCTATTTAAGGTCACAAACACAGTCATCATACCCCGTGGGGTACTAACTCATGACATTCGATTTGTAAAAAAAAAAGAAATAGTTATAATAAGACAATAAATAAAAAAATACGCTTCAAAACTACACTTGTGTTGGATGACAAAACATCAGAATTTTTACTCCACTGCGCCAACAAAAGAGGGGTTAAGTAAAATTTGTTTTGAATCTGTTCACAACGAGTACTAAAGTCGGTTAATCATTCATAATTTCAAAAGAAATATCTTTTATTGTCCTCTATAAGCAGGCCATTGTTATTTATCTTTTCAAAACAGTAGCCAACAAAAGCATTATCATTAAATATCCTATAAAGCCTCTTAAGTGAATTCACCTCCATGCCAAATGTTCTCATTTTACTCCAGAGCAACACCATTGTAAATGTAACAAAGGAAACATAGCAGCTCGTGTCGGTTTATGAAACCGCATCGGTAATTACCCTAATTAAAAGGACGTAATAAAATTTAAAAACCAAAAGTTACGTTCAGGTATGATAATAAACATACACAGAACAGTCATTCATTATGCTGGCTGAGCTAAAAAAAATTGTAGACTTAATCAATGTTCAAATCTATTTCTTATGTCATATATAGTGTTATAATTGAAAAAAAACTTAAATAGAGCTAGCTCAATTTGTTTAATTATTTATCATAGCTTCAAGTGCATGCTTCATAAATGACTACCTATTAAAGAAAGTCTCTTCGTTGAAGTTCGTCGAAGAATACGCTACTGAGTACCAATATTCAGTTTGCTAACGTGTGTATTTCTTGAAAATTGATATAATCTAACATTTGAGTACAAACAAATTTCTGAAATTTACACACGTATACACAACAAGAATTTTATATGTACTCGTATGCCGTCATGACCACACACTTATGTTATTAAAATATAAAAATTAAAGCAAACCTTCTTAAATCTGTAGTAGAGTATCAACGCTAAATCACTAAAATAGTGCGAAAAAATCATTAGAAAAAAAAGCTTCTACAGTTTTAACAGAGAAAACTGAGGATATCGAATTAAGATTTGTTTAGAATGCAAAGAATGTGCCAATTTATGTGCGATACATAGAAAATATGTTAAAAAATCTATATTTTTTATGCCACTTAATAGAGTAAGAAATTCCTTAACTTGATCATTAGAATAAGTAAATCCCGGTAACATTTACAACCATTATATCTCGTTGCGGTCTCACACAATTTGCCCGAGGGCAAGGACTTGCAGAAATCAAGAAGAACGATAAATACAAAAAGCAACAAACACTAGAAGTGGCCTATTTATGTAATCATTGATTTCTTTATATATGTGGGTTTCGAATTTGTTTATAATCCGCAAATATGACGATGTATAATTATTACCGCACTTTATATTCGGAACAAACATCTCTTACTCGTCATATATCATAGAACATATTACTCTGTACACAAAATAAATCTGATGTGTCATAATGTTGAAAACATAAAAAAAATCTATATAATCTCATGAATTTACGCGTTTCATGCATCTGATGGTGTATAATTAACGATCGAAAATTCAATTTCCAAAGTCACTTCGCATACTTTGCAAAACTCACATTCGCGAGACGCGCGTTAACTTTAAATTAAACCCGTAGAAATCAGTTAACAATAATTTTCATTTGATTAACATATAAAATGGTTAACACGCGATATTTGTGCACTCGTAACATTTAACGATCGCGGAGTAAAAAATCCATATTCGATCCATAAAGGACAACTTCATTCTTCTTTATGGCGGAGTCACACACAATACGCACTTGTGGCCGCAATTAACCGTTTTGTAGTCGATGTAAGGCCTCAATTAAACCTTCCTGGAGGTGGGACGGCCGGTGAAGGTACGTGAGTTTTAATAAACGCCTCATTTTCCATACTTTTGCTTCGTTAGCGGTAGTTAATAATGAATAATATGTTTAAATTTGTCTTGCGGTCTGCGACTGTATTTACATGGTTTCTTGAATAACCGTTGGTAATTGTGATGTGGACGTTTAAACGAGGTGTTTTGTGTTGTTACAATTCTGTTACACGTTTATAAAAACTAGTAATCGCGTCGTGGTCGAAATCGACCAGAGGAGGTTTTCTACGAGGAACATACCTCTTTGTTCATTAAAAAATGTTAGTTTTTGTCCGTGACTTTACTTTTTTGACATTAATATTGTTACCTAAATAATGAATGTATTTGCTTATCTAATTAATGATACTTTTAATATTTAATAACCTATAAAAACTTTAATTTCCCCAAATCTCCTTAATAAAATCTTATAAATTATAACTCTCCCAAGTTACATCCTCTTCCGCTATAAAGTGGTACAAAATTTTCTCTTCGCGTATTAATACAAAGCTGCACACAGTTACCTTTATTTCAGTACCGCAAGGATTTTTTTAAATTACTCACTGCTCTAAACGAAGTATACCATGTGTTTGAACTCTCTTTTATTTAAAAAGAGGGCAGACCAACAAACGTTATAACAATGCATAGATATTAGAGACCGCCTTTTATCAATTGCGACAAATGTTTAATTTTTAAAACAGTACTGACAACTGTTAAAACCCTTTGTGATACGTAAAGAACGCCAAGTATTTGAAGTTTAAAATATTATATTTGTTTTTTTTTTTTCATACGAAGCCGTGTCTAAGATTCGAATCATCCGATAATATGCTATGGCAGGTGAATTTAACGGCATCGTTTACTATAGCATGAAATAGTACTTATCAATCGTAATAGCCTCCCATTAGGCGTATTTAAGTATAAATTTATGGAAGAAATTTACGAGAAAGAGCACGTGTCTCGGAAACAAAGGCCCAGTAAGTAGAGCATTAGTAAAGTTACAAAGGGTTCAGTACGTACAAAATATGCTGACGCTAAAACTAACTAAGCCCAATGTCTCTGGTATGATAGGTAAAATTATTCAAAAAAACTTTCACTTATCCACACAAAATGTACTGAAGCGAATTAGGAGGGAAAACAATTAAAAGGTTATTTTGTTCTGCTGGAATTTTCCAAGCTTTAACGTAGACCGGTATTACTTTAATATTCCACTAGACCTTATCCACGGCTTCTTCCGCATCAATTCAAATTTTCCTGGGACAAGTGTAGCCAATGTCACTCTCCGTGAAAAATATACTTATATCAAATATCATAGGGATCCGTTGGTCCGATTAACCAACAAACAATTTCGCAATTGTAAGAATGAATATAAAAGTAAAATGTATAACTTTAACATTTGTTTTATTTACAGTTTGCATTTCTGTAAATTAAATACAAATATATGATTGTGTGGTTACATACATTTCAAAAATAAATATACAGTTTACAACTGGCAATTTTTGCGAGATCATTATTGCCCAGATTTTCTTGAGCGACCGCTGAACCCTAAACCGCTCAAGGATATAAACACCACCAATTAAATACAATAAAATGCAAATCGCACAATAAAACAAACAAATTATAAATGCATTACCTAATCGTTCAGAACATTAAAATTCTATTGTAATTTATCAAGGAACCAGTCTTCCCCCCTTTCTCTAGTGTACTTAACAAAATTATAATTACTGCTAATGCTTGTAACTTTGTTCAAGGCAGACTTTATTCGACCGCAATAAAAGCTATTATAGCTTTTTAATGTGACTATTGGCAGCATTATATTGTTTGCCCAATATAATTGGCGCTAAATGTCTGTTAAGTTATAATGGAACTTGAGTAGATAGCATCCGAGGATGTTTTTGTTGTGATACGTATGCAATTAGCACTTATTGTACGTAACGTCGTTTGTAATTTCACAGTCCAGGTTTCATCGCATCGTAACAAATGTACCAATTAGCTTTATTACGGAATTCACGTAATTACAATCGTCCGCCATGATAGTTGAGAAATAGTGATTTGAAATATACAAACATTTCTGTTGAGAATTTTGCTAGCATCATGTTGTTCATAAGTTTCACATGTTTAGGTGAAGTCGGTTTAATAAATGGATGTAATTCTTTCGTCATCTTATATGTACGATATGCATCACTAAGCCAACAAAACTTTCAATTGCGACAACAAACAAACCAATCTTTTCGATTTTTTTTTATCTAGAAAATATTTTACTGACGACGTTTAATTAAAATTACTATTCTATGTATATGTATTTGGTAAATTTTTGTGAGTTTCATGCTGTGTAATAAAGGTACTATTACTTAATATTTTATTATTTAGTAGTCTCATAGTGGTTGAGGGATAAAAATTACACTTTTCTACATATTTATATCTTCTTTGAAACTTTGGTAAGAAAATGTGAAGTTACTTACAGATTAATAATTAAAAGTCCTAATTTATAGAAAGTGGTTAATACTGTTGGTGTAGTGGTCACTGCTCTTGACTGCAAAGCTGAAGATCGTGGGTTCGATTACCACAAATAACAATTTTATTTTAATGTAGTAGGCTGACAAACGAGCAAGCGGTTCACCTGATAGTAAGTGATTACCGCCGCCCATGGACATTTGCAACAT
>DWHO01001382.1:0-15654 GCA_018247575.1 Eurytides lysithous rurik
ACTACCTATCGCCAGTGGCCTAGTGGAATGGGCCCGCGCTTTACAAAACGAAGGTCGTGGATTCAAATCCCGCGGAGAGCAATGACTTTGTGTTGTTGTTTCTTAGTCGGGTTAGGGTATTACGGGCTGATAACCCGATTGCCTGAAAAGCCAGATGATCCATGGGTCGAATGGGTATCTAAAAAGTCGGTCCCGGCTTCTTGTCGACGCCATCTAGCGGTGGCTTGAAGAAGTAATTAAGAGGTCGGTTTTATGTCACCGCCCCCGCGCCTTATGTCTATCCGGTCGAGTCGGTTATCCGTTCCATCGGGCTATGAGAGTAAAAGGAAGAGTGAGTGCACCTGTGTCTGCGCAAATGCTTGTCCACTATATCCTGTGCCCTTGGCTGATCTCTTGTAGATCGGCCGCCGTGGCCGGAATTGGTCGGGGCAACATCATTATTATTATTATTACTCAATTCAAATAGGCCTTTACGACCACTTTGGAAATCATCAATAATGTTTTTAACCGGTATGTATGTTACACACACACATACCACATTACAGATACTAGTATTGCGTTACCTGATAACTATTAAAAGGATCTTATCACCGATTTTGATAAATACGAAACAACAAATGTGACAATGTTGCAATATCCTCCTCCTCCTAAATATCGGCCACGGCTACCAATTTACAAGACATCGGTCAACTGCAAGGAATATATTATAATGTTGTGCAAATAAATTGCCTACCTTTAAGTTAGGAATTTTTGGAAGGGAAAGGAGAGGGCGAGAAATGCGGAGAAGGAGGCAAATGAAGGAGGAAGCCCACCCCCATCGATGGGCCACTAGCCACCTCACTCATCGGACGAAACGCGGAGGCACAAAAACTTCCAATCAGTAGCGGTTCTACCATACAAGTCCAAAAGCCCGGCTACTACTTAGGATTAAAATTTATAAATCTTAACTATCACATAATTCCCGAATATTTATTATTAGATTTGAGCGTTGCGGGAATTATGTGGCAATTAAGATTTATAAATTTGACTCCTTAGTAGGGCAAGCCGGGCTTTCGGGCTTATATGGTAGTACCGCCACTACTTCCACTCTACGCAGATTTTCTGTGAGGTCGTGGTACTTATCCAGATCGAGTCGGACAATTCAGCGGAAGTGAAAACTGCAGAGTGGCTCTGCCGCCGTATAAAAAAAGGACATTTAAAAAAGTCCTAAATTTAAACAAAAATATATGCTCAAAACTATCTGTAGATTATTAAACGTCGTAACCATATTTTATGAACTTTAGGGCATTTAGATCGTTTACATATTATAGCTGACAGTTGACATTCCATTTCTACAATTTGTCCACGCCCTACGTAGAGGCTTTTACGGCAAGTACTTCGTCGTCGCTTTAACTGTCAAACGGAATGACCTACGTCGTATAATTTTAATATTTGCAAAACTATCATCTAGTTAACAGTATGTAATTGCAATGTTGATCGCCGAAGGCACTTAGTTTCCATTTGCTTGTTGCCCTCGCACCTACCTTTCTGAAATATCATACATGCTTGATGCACCAACGCACTCTGTTAATATAGTCTTTATGCGGTTAGCAATAGCGGGGAAATTCAAAAGATTATTGCCATCGAAGTATATAAGTGATCTATATACATTAGCATGCTTTAACCGTCTGATATTAGAAGAAAACCGTGTTCTACAAGTTGTAGTTGCCTCATAATTACAGAGGCGGTCGCGGCTGTTAAACTTTCAAATACTAAATTTACGAACGGCGTCTAAGGAGAATGTAATAAATGGAAATTTTAATGTCTTGAATGTTCAGTTATACCTTCAATATAAAACTGGAGGACAATAGATGACCAAGATACTTTTTAATTCTATGTACTGTTCACTCAGTGCTATTTGTCGAACGTTTCAATAACACGATTTCAGGATAAGAGGTACTGCGTGGAAGCCACCCGCAACTAGCCTGCCTATTTGGGTAGATTTATGTTGAAGAATTTGCATGTGATCAGAAATTGTCAAGTATTGTAAGACCAATTATATCAACTTTTCACTATTGAAATTGACTATTCGTGGCCTCAAAGGGAAATGCCAACAACACACTCACTGGCACTGAGTGTTATGTGTTTGTGAATATTGAAGAAAAACGAAACAGTAAACAGATATTTTACTGACAACATAATATTGCGGTTGGACCACGATTAAAAAGAAAGATAGTAATCTAACAATAATTTTGACCACACACAAGGTATAGTAGTATAGCTGACATCCCATTTCCTGTCCAATAGCTTTATTAAAAGTAAATTTGTCTCCCGATTCCTGATTTTTTTTTATTTATAATTTGTTTTTGCACGCGACGTGATTATGTTTTTCTTGGTGTACGTTTTTTTAACTCGTTATAGTTTTATAATAAATGAACCATTCAAAACTTTAATTTGGTCATTACATATTGTAGACACCTTAATGCTTGTGAAAAATGAACTATAATTTGTAATTATCTCGCTTCGATTCAATATATTTTTACATCTAACTTAGGAATAGAAAATCTTTTGAAAAAATTTAATTGCAAAATTCACTTAAGCCAAACAACTTACAAATCACTTTTCTTACCCGACTGCAACAACAAAGAAAAGATTATTTTTTGACCGTCATGTATATATATACATGTGTATATATTTGTGTGCTTCTGATTCCCCAGTAAATACTAAACGAATGCGCCGTTTAGTCGGAGATTTGTCTTAATGAAGCGAGTCTAAAAAAATATTGGCGGATTTCAGGCATCTTTTTGGATTGAAATCATTTCTGATTTATTTTTTATTTACGGCAGTATTGCTGTTACGTTTAATCTTTTGACACATTAATTTAATATATAATTAACTCTCATGCCACTGTATGACAGTTACTAACAACAATACTTCATTTGTGTTTTCACGCAAATACAATACACGCTCATATATATCACGCTATATTAAACACATTTAACTTATTAACGGGAATACGTCAAAACTATATTTTTTCCTAGCATTTACCCAATTTATCTCTAAAAAGAGCAGACTCTCTTCCCATAATCTTCCATCTACTTCCACGTGGAAGTCCAGCTATGCATTTAAAAATCCCTTGATGCTGCAAATATCCATACGACAGTCACCACTTACCATCACATGACTTGCTCGCTATTCTCTATATCAATTCTAATATATACTATATTCAAAAATAAAATGTACACATCTCCACCAACATTTACCAAGCTGTCATTTATTGCGTAACTTCGAATATTCGTAAAGAATAATAATATTCATTTTTAAATAATTAATCATCACATCACAACAGATCATGGTCACCATAAAGCAATATTGTTGCTTTAAACGATATCAAATGGACTAGTCATTAGGAATCTTCAAGGCTCGTCGAACCAGCACCATCCTATCGCTTATTTTTACCGCAAACATTGACATGTTACCTTTTTCTTTGAAGCTGTGACACGACATACATATAGTACATTCCTTTATGCCATCTTAACGAACGATGAAAAGCAACTTCAGCATTCATTTATTCGCGATCGGCCGGACATTATACAGGTATCGCGTAATTTACTACCGGGAAAGATTGCCCCCAATTATCCGGGGGCGGCGTCGGCGGAGCAGGATGAAGCAATTTGTAGTAATCAAGGGACAATCGCTCAAGTTATCGCTATTAGCCTTTGTCGGCAGTCGTTCGGAACACGCTTTACTACTTCGAAACAAGCCCGAGGGTCTATTACTGGCTCATCAGGAGAAATCAGCCAAATTAAGTCATTAAACAATGCTAGACAGCTGTCGCAAAACAAACGAAATTGGTCTGTCTGCTAAAAAACGAAAAGCAGGCGCCCTCACCGAAGATCGACATGATTGCACAAAAGAATTGCACCAACATTTTTAATTGGAACATAGAGAGTACACTTTTTCTCTATTTAGATGGCCGACGCCGCATTCTGTCGTTTACTAGTAGTAATTGTACACTTTAAACCAATAGTTATACAACTCCGGTGCTGTACATCATGCAAACGTCGACGTCATAGTTAAACCGATGGCATTATTTATAGAAAGGTTTGGATCATTACCAACATTTTTAAGGCCACGGTTAAGTTTTCATATTACTTTGTTGAAAAATGAGACAATAATGTGATTGAAATTTAAGAATTGTATAAAACAAAAGTATGAACATGGCAAAAATACCATATTTTATTTATAAAAAATTTACTATAAAAGAGATCTATTTATACATCTATGAGCGATTATTGTCAACTGGTCTTATCACGGTATAAAAAAAACCAACCAAGTACCTATGCCAAAAATCTTGGCTATTCGTTGTTTCGTTAGTGCAAGAAAAGATGACAAACAAACATTAATTCTCATATATTACACGTTACGTTACCTTTAAAGTTCGATTCTTCGCAAAAGCTAGCCGAATATCCATCTACTACTAGCAGGCGGCGACTGCATATTCCAAGCGACAACCAGTGCCGTGCAAAAACGACACATTAGCAAAGTTTGGCAGTGGACCCACGCCGCGCCGGGTCGATATTTCTTGGCATAGAAATGCAAGATCTATACGACAATATCTACAGCTATTAATTATTTTTTAGATAACTATATAAAACTACAAAATTCGAAAACACTCTAATTTATATTTTGTTCTACATATATTCCGCCTTTACTACTTAACTTAAATACTTCGCAAATTGAAAAAGGTAGCTCACATTTCTTTTTCAATTTAATATCAAATTTCAACGAATATTACATCTTTCTGTATATTAATTTTGAGAAACCCATCCTTCCAATTTGAAATAATTAAAGTTTAAACAGTCAATCTGTTTTTAAGTATCCTAAATTAGATTAATAAGATGCTGAGTCCTTCTAGATATTTTATAAGATGTTTCGTATATATTACTCATGAACGTCAGTTTGCACTTAAAACATTGACAGTTTCGAAGCAGCTCTTATGAATCACGTAAACCTATCAGTGGAACAAAATGACCAATATTTTGTGACAACATTGCACGGAAATGCGAACGCATTTCTGTATACTGTCACGAAGAAGAGATTTAAAAAGTTTTTGTTAATGTTTCGCCAAAGCAAGCCCACAGTAATATAACATAAATAAACACATATTACTTTGTCACGTTAATATGTTTTATCCCATATTGTATTACGAAAGCGTTGATCCCAGTGATCCCCTGGTGAAATTTTCCAACTGTATTTAGGGAGTCAAAATTATTACGGAGTTAAACACATCGTGGGCATTTATTTTTTGTAAATAAACATCTAAAGGCTACTAAAGAATAAGCCCTAAGATACAAAAGGCTAATCTTACATACCATTTTCTGTCATTTCTTTATTTGACAACAAGACGTAACTTTATCATCTTAACACAACGATTTCTTCCTTACTAGTTTACGGATTTAATACAGTTACAATTGTATCACTTACACAGAAAATGTCTTGTCTGCTATAAGGATATTGGCGCGGGCAACATTTCTACTTGCTCAAGTCTAGCTGGCTTCACTTAATCACTGTAATGCAAACTGGTGGTAATGGTGTTCAAAGCTCGTTGTGTAGAACTTACTTGACACGTAGTAAGGTATTAATTATCACAGATCTTTTTTCTCTCCGAATAAGACATTTTCACACGGAAGGTATTAGTGTCCTTTCTATATCCAGTCTATACTGCACGACTAAAGGTATTATTAGGAATTTTAATGACTAAGACATCTGTCTTTAGAACTATTTGCATTTAATTCCATTATTATTTTTTATATAAAGAAATTGGTTAGATCTGAAGTCGGCAACCACCGGCCCGCGGGCCGCATGATACGGTACTTCCTAAGGATGATTCTCGAGGTTCGATAAAGAAGCATTTTAATTCCAATAAAAAGATGTTGGGCACTATTATTGCTCAATTCGACTACACTTAGATTTCATTTTAATTATTACAGACTATAGGTGTTCATAATTTATAAAATTAAATCTAAGCACTCTAACACTTCAGCAAGACCTTAATATACCAAGCCCATTTTTTCGTGACTAGAAAAGAAAAGTTATGATAATATATAAAAAATGATATTCAATGTTTTATGGGAATGTCGGGTTGACTATGACATTAAGACGAGAATAATTTCAGTTTGTCCCTGTACAGATGAACTCCGTGTTCGAAACATCCGCAATTAGAAATAAATACACGTTAAAAATATTATTCAACAACAAAACATGCAACATGGCAACAAAGTAACGTGAAGACATTATATCTCATGATATTAAATGTACTTGTTACAATGATTTTTGTGATTCTAAAAAAATGAAACAAACTCATTCCCGCGTTGAATGAATGCAAAACTATAACGAAATTGTAACGGTCGATATTATGTTCGTGCATTTTATATTCATGCTTTTCATTAACCAAGCTCTTCAATAACAAGCGTATGGACTATAGCAACGTCTGTAAGGTCAAATGGTAAGGACATTTATTTAAATATCATCTTTTCGTTTTTTTTTAAAGAACTAAGATGCCGACGATAAAGTCGTTCAGCTCATGGCAAGCAACAAAATATTTTTGGGAACTTGAGACGGTGTTTATTTATGCCCAATAATAGGTAATGGTGACAGGCGGGAATGGCTAACAATAATATCTACCATCACGCGCTAAATCTGAAAATATTCTGCCACACTCACTTTACTTTCACTATGGTATAAAACAAGAGAAAGTATATTGTGCTAGCTTCTAATAATATATTGGCATCACTGTCGATCTAATTGCTAAAGAGAACTTTTTCATAGAGATACGTAGAAAAAATTCAAGCCCCTAGCTACAAATGCTAAAGTCATGTACAGTATACAGTTTAATTTAATAAACGCTGCATGCGAATTATTTGGTATCAAATTCTGCAAACTGATACGTTGTTAGACAATTTTGATGCAAAATCTTGCGCTTAAACGGTACAAGTGAAAAAAGAAAGCAGTTTTACGTTTAGATAGCGTAATAAGTAACACTAAAACTTGCTACACATATAAAATTGTTATATGGTTATTGGTTGGTTCAGGTAGGAAAGTCATGTATCAATTTTACCGTTTTGTCAGATACTAAATCGCGCCTACGGCTTCGCTCGAGTGATTTCGAATTTGTTAACTCGTTGTCTAATTTTTCTTTGGAATGTAGCCTACGCCTCTTACCGTCCAACAAACTATATCAATATTGAAGAAAAAAAAATTTAAAGCATTCATCACAACTTTAATTATTTCACTCTGAATATTGTTATTACTATTTTACTCGCATGTAAGTGTTATTTACGAAGTGCGATGACGTTCTTAATAATTTCCTAATTACTAAACCTAACACATGGTAAAAAAATAAATGGAGAACTAATCAAGGCCTCTTTAATTAAAATACAAACACGACATTGCCACATCACATTTTAATCCGATTACAAAAACCTAATTGTTTTGCTTCGCTTCCTTTGCATTCTGCAGTGCTTGAGTCAGATACAACTTAGCCAAGCTTTGGGAGCAGAACTGGCTGATGTGCTGGCTGTAAGTGTTGATCTGTCCAGCAACAATCATAGGGTTGAGCCTCGGTGGTACTGGGTGGGGCTTGAATAGCTTGTTGACATCCTCTTCCGGTAGTGGGGGTTCATCCTTTGCGGCTCTTGCAGAGTTCTCTTGAGCCCTCTTCAACAACCAGCGGTGCTTGTCTTGCTGCTGCCTAACCACCAGCTGCTGGTAGCGGTTGAATTTGATCGCCTCCTGGTTCAGTTCGTCGACGCGTTCCATTAGGCTCCGGAGCTGTCCTGAAATTATAATTATTTTCATCAAAATTTGAGTTTAAACAATTTCAAAGTAATAAAAATAGTGTTATCACACAGTTCTACCAATTTTAATGAAATTTTTACCACTCCCCAAGTTAAGCAGTAGGCTTTTATACTATACTTTTGAAAATAAATTTAATGAATTTAGTGACGAGAGAAGTTAGTTGGGTGCAAGATGATAATAGACAAGAATATCCTTATATTAAAAAAAACGCTGCCCCTACTGTAAGATAGAAATATCTTTTCTAGGGCGTTTCACATACATAAATTTTATGCGACCAAACACCCAGATCCGAAACAAATATCTTGCCCCAGGTGAAAGTTGAACCCGAGACCTACCATGCCAAAGCAAATAGCTTAGCATCTGCAACAAATGGTCATCAATTATATATATCCTTAGCAGCACAGTGGCATTCAATGTTTTATACTTCTTTTGTTCACACAAGCATACTACACAAGCATGTCACTCTGCCACAGTAAAATTGAGAAAAACAATCTTTAATAAAACCTTTACAAAAATTAAGACAAACACATGGACAGTAGCATGTTACAAATAATTTTTTACACCATTTAAAATTTTAAAGGAACATGCAAAAAAAAATATATATATATTTAAATGAAATATTATTAATGGACATAACATTCAATTATTTCACACATAATTAAGAAACCTAATATTAACCGCTCAGCTTTCCTTTTTGGCATTAAATTGTGAGCAGAATATTGATTTTCTTTCTACATTTTCAAATCTGTTAAAGGAAAAAATGCTTTTACAACCACTGTTATTTGATACAAAATGCTGTAACCCTACCAAGCTGTCCAAGCTGGTCCCATTAGAACACAATTCTAGTCATAAGCTTATTGCTTTAACAAGACACTTTTTCGCACTTTCTTATGACATATAATGTGAATGCATGGTGCAATATCAGTCAAAACATTTATTTCTAAGAGAATGAAAAAAAAATGAAAAATTATTGGCTTAGACCTTACCCTCAAGCACTGATGCGGTTCCCAGATCTAAGAACTTTGAGCCCTCTTCTTCCGGAATCATCTCTGTTAGCTCTGACATCATTATGTTGGTCAATGGCGAGTTGCGTATGACAATGGGCACTTCAATAAATAAGCTCTCATACCCAATTTTCAAGTTGCGCAGAGCATCGGGTGTGTAATCACCATCTTTGTACATAGCAATTGCCTAGAATGTATAAAATACAAAAATTTAGGCAATAATCAAAAATATTTATTATTAAATAAATTTATTATTTTATTTTAAGTATTAGTTAAACATTAATTTAATAATTACTTAAATTATAAACCAATATTGTTTTCTCTTTTTAGATTGCACTATAAGGCAATTTTTGTATAAATTATTTGAGAAAATCTAAAAGAGCAGTTATAGTATTAAAATAAATATGATAGGTTAACAAAATCAATTGAACATTAAGGTAGACTTGTAGGTTAATGACCCGCAGTTTGAGTCATCATTTCATTTCTAAACCAAAATACCTTCAGGGCATTGGATAAAATAATCCATCAATTTTTTCTAAAAATAAGATAATATATGAACAACTTATGAGCTATTAACATATAATACATTAATTTAACATTACTAACCTGAGGAGTCAATCGGTATGCTTTCAGGGTCAAAAATCCCCTGGCTGACTTTTTAGTATCATAAATGACAACAACACTCTCTTCAATGGATGTCTGGTAATGATACTGCGACTCTAATAATGACTGACTCAGAAAGTTGCCAACATCAGCACTTTGATACCTGGAAAATTAAAAGAAATATAGGAAATATAAATAATTTTATGTAAGAATTAGTTAAAAACAACACAATCTTTTGTTCAGGTAAAAAGGTTACAAAATATAGTAAGGAGACAAGCAAGTCTAATCTAAATCCGTGCACTTTTCACTTCTACTTTCATCTTGGTAGCTTTCATTTATACTCATCACATACTTAAAATAAATAGTAATATCTCATCTAACACCAAAAGGACAAATATAGAAAGATCAAATAATTATTTATCTTTTGAAATTGCAAAATTGTTAATGATCATAAACTTTGTTTAATGTGACTTCATATAACTGTACATTTAAGCTTATTATGTATTATTTCACCATAACCTATACATAATTGAGAATCCATAACATTAATGTCACCAACCATCCAACATGAAAATGATCAACATTAACCCGACGCAGTCTACGCATCATGTCGAGTTGGTATTCCTCCTCATCCATTGTATCATCATGTTTTGGGAATGGAAAGCAGTTGGTGATCTCCAATCGGTTCTCAACAACTAAGCCCAATAAGGCACCTTGGGCCACTTCCATATTGCTGCAGGATTCCTCATGGCAGTGCTTAACTATTTTCATCACCGCCTGAAGTAATAAAAAGTGACAGTAAAATATCATTTAAAGATAATGTAACCAAATACTAAAAATAAATTGGTCAATTTAGTATTTATTTTTAATTATAAACTCGCATACAATTACTAACATATTGTTGGTGCATGCATATACAATCATTATTTATATTATTTATAAAGTTGAGTACTTAAAAGGGTTCAAAGACATAACCATGTCAATTACAAAATATCTTTATGTATAGTTATAAACAAACATTATAAAGGACCACATTATATTTATAAATGCACTAGTTTATCTTTTAAACAGCTAAAAAAGGTACAATTGGTGATAGTAGAAAAGATCAATAGTTTTGGATACATATGTAGAAAGAGAAATTAGAACGATGACCTCATGTAAACGAGTTTAAAGAGTCAAGCTGTATTCCAAAACGGTACGTGACTCATCCAGTCAAATTCATTGATTTACAGGTAAATAAAAGGGGTCGTCAACATAACCTAAGTAATAAGATGTAAGACATCATAAATAGCAATACTCTCATGGTCATGTTGTAAAACCCTAAAACATAACAAAAATATAAGAACTAAAAAATGCACGATGAACAGGACTTCGTAAGCAAACATTTATGAAGAAATAATTAAAAACAAGAGGTAACCATGACGTGTCAACGTTATGGTAAACCAAGAAAGAAAGTTTTGACATATATAAAAAGAAACTATCACTATTACTACATACCAATCCATCGCATTGAACGTATGTAATTGCAGCTTCATTTTCAGGAACGCGTCTAGATGCTGCAGCACGATTCGCCATTTTTGTTAAAGAAAGGGCGACAAACTACGACAATCATTTGAACATTTTTATACGTCAAATTTAGAGGCAAAAGTTTTTAAAATTCGGTCATCCATGTGGTTTCAAAGATAACTTATAAAAAGTATTAATATTTTTAATATAAAATTAATATCTGTTTCAAAAATGACAAATAATGTATTCTGATAAATCATAGTCAAAAATTTCAAAATAATATAAAAAATCTTTTCTAAAAAAAATCTTTTTAATTAAATTATGCTAAAAAATCTATTTAAAATAATTTATAAATGATAAAAATATGATTATTCAATAAATCATAAAATAAATTACTTAATGGGTGGAAGTAGAACATGAGCATTAACTTGATTGTCATGTGTCAAACCAAAACACTGTCAATGTCTTAATTGGAAATATAGAAAGGGAAATTAAAAAAATCGTACATATAAATAACGCCTTGTTATGACTTAAATGTAATAGACAAGTGGTTTCCCACATAATGTTTATAATATACACGGTCGTGTTTTATAGTACAATAAAGGGCGGTAAATATATGTAAGAATCTAAGTAACACAAAAAGGCGTAACATAATGATTCAATTAATTCCAAGAGGAAAGTGAGTGTCTCTAAAACATGAGTCGACATAAATTTTGGCATGGATTGGTGCCATTAACAATTACATTGCCGCAAAATGTACCTGATAAGATAGTAAAACTGTGTTCTTTGGGCACAGACTGTATTGTTTTAGGGAGTGACCATGGAGTTTATCAATGTACTATACGGGACGATTCATTAAATTGCAAGAGAATTAGTGGTATTTCCGCTATTGACATATCTTATCATAATGAGGTACTCTATGTTATTGATGTGCATGGGAGACTGTACAAATCAAATACAAACTTTAAAAACAAAGAAGAAATTGTTGTTAAAGAAGATTCTAAATGCTGCCCCCATGGCTTTAAAAGTACCAGTTTGAAAGTGAAATTTAGGAATGTTGTGACAAGTGACTTTGGTCAACTCTTTATAAGTAGTGATGGTCAGTTGTGGGGCTCAGGTGTTATGCCCCAAATAGCTTTAGACAGCCCTAGTATTAAGAAAATTCCATTTTTTGAAGGCAGAACTGTATACAGTGCATCTGTCGGTCAAAATTTTGCAGCTGTAATAGCAAGAAAAAATGTAAAAAATTCTGGCAATTGTGACACTGACAGTGATAATGATGATGAAGAAGTATTTGCTTCTAATTGCTCACAATGTCAAACAATAATAGGTCTGGCATCCCCTGCATCCATTCCATCATTGTCAGAGACTTGCCCACTTGGTGTTCACATCAGCAAATCTAGTGAAGACTCAAGCAGTACTACTGCACCACAAACTGATGTCCATATAGATGCTCAAAGCTTTACTGAGGATTCAAGTCCATCATCTGAAGAATCAAAGGTTACAAAGAATGATATAGCTCAAAATATTAGTAATTTAGAATGTAATGATACACTTCATAATACCCAGTTGGATAAACCTGCAGATTTGCAAGATGATGGAGAAGAAGAAACACCTCAAGGAAGTACAGACAAAATTAACAATATATTTATAAACACTGATGCAGCAAGACAGTTTTTAAGCAGACAACTGTCTTGGGTATCAGTCGGTGAAGATTATTTAGTAGAATACACAGAAAAACCAACAAGAATTATTAAAGAAAATGTATCAAACCTTACAAATTTTGTATATGAAGGTGTGAAGACTGTTGGTGATAAAGTAGCCACCTTATCAAGACATGTAAGTGGTAGTAGTGATAATAATGAGGCGGCAGAACTTCAGAACCGTAACCAAATTGAAGAAGTGAGCTCTCTTATGTACAGCTGTGCATCTAATGGAAATTTTGAAGATCTGCAATTTTCAACTAGTACAATCAGCAGTGAAAAGGACTTTGAAGTAGTTAGGAAGAGTGAAAACCTTAAAAACATGTCTAAACTTGGTAAAAATATATTAGCAACTGAACTATGGACTTGGGGTGACATAACATATGGACAGTTAGGAATTGGAGATACAATTAAGAGGGTAAAACCTATGGTAGTCATGAGTTTATCAGGTTTTGGACTACAGAAAGTGTCATGTGGAAAATGGCATTGCTCTGCTCTAACACTAGATGGGAGGCTTTTCATTTGGGGCTACAACCATTTTCACCAAGTTTGCTTTGATTCTAGGGATGACAAAAGTGGTCCAAAACAGTTCACAGAAAATTCAGAGAGTGATCGAATAAGAGATATGATTGCAACTGAGCATCACACTCTGGCCTATACACAAAACGAAAACATATTTTACATGGGAAAACATACAGATGGGTTTACAGAATCAATAGTAAATTTGAACATGAAAAAAGATGAAGTGAGTGCAAATGTTAAAGATGTTGTAGTCAAAATAAGTGAGTCCCAAAACTCAAATAAGAAGCCCCAAAATATGTGCTACCATTGGAGAATACTGTCTTCTGGTAACTTAAGCTATTGTTCTATAGAAGAGTCTCCAATTTGTCCTGATTTTCAAAATTTATCTATTGCTCAACGGTATCTAGAAGAAATGATTTTGATTCACCAATCACTAGTTAAGCCTTTTTTAAAGAAAAGCAAAGCAATAACATTACATTCCAATGTTTATGAAACCATTTGTGATATGTTTGGTGACATTTTAAACATAACAGCTCTAAATGTGCTTTCAACTTGGCAATACGCCGAGAAGCATATAAATGAATGTGATATATCGTTAATTAAAAATTTAGAAGAGTATATTTTATTATACAAGAAGTATTATTTAGCTATAAGCAATTTGATTGTTATTGGTGGTTTTGCTCACATAAATAACGTTATAGACGTGCCATCAAGTGTTTACAATTTATTTAGCGACCAACTTCCGTCGAACAAACAGAAAAATAACAAGAAGACACTGGAAGCAGTCATTGCCTTAGCCTTCGTGCAGCCATTGACAAGGTTAAGCTCTTACAAATGTATAGCACAGTCGCTTCTAAGGCACAGATCGAAAAAAAAGAAAACCGAGACCAAAGTTAGCGTAGAGGACAAACTTAACAAAGTCATAGCATCCTTGGACTCGATAATCGATGATCAAGAGAAAAAGCGAAAGGAGGCGGATCTGACGAAACTGTTTTGGGAAACGATAGGGAAACCTCTCGAGCAATACCGTACGCCGGAAAGACGCCTGATGAGGGAGTCGAAGTCCCGTCAATTGAACTTGGTGAACCCGGGTCGTTTCAGCTCGCATTGGTTTGTTCTGTTCAACGATCTGTTCGTTCACGTGAGCGGAAGCGTGGTTAACATTCACCCCGTCGAAACACTGTGGGTCGAAGCAGTGCCTAATACGGATTCACAGCAAAACGTGATCCAACTGGTGACGCCCGAGGAGACCATCTTGATATCGACGACCACCGAACAGGAGAAAACTGAATGGATCCACTCGTTCAACACATCTATACGCACCGCGCTGAAGAAAGACACGCATTTCAAACCGCCTGCCGTTAGAACGTCATCTTACACTTTTTCAAATAAGAGTGCGTTTTACAAAGAGGCTAAGTACAACGGCAGATGGCTGGATGGCAAGATGCATGGCCACGGGAAGGTTGAGTGGCCCGATGGGAAACTTTACGTGGGCCAATTTCAGTTAAACGCATTATGCGGTCACGGTAAAATGGAAATTCCTAATATAGGTAAGCATTCTATTCAAAATCAGATATAAGACTGAAAGGAATCTCTTGTGTTATTTATTTAGAATTGAAACTCACGTTCAATAGTTCATAATTCTTATTTTATTTAATAGTCAAAACTGCAGGTACTATTTTCCCCATGCGCTATACAAGTTGCAGAGGTAGCTAAATAAAAAACATCCAAATCAAACTACATACGCTATATATATATATAATTAATTTTTCATACTATATAATATAATAAAAAATTATTGCGCATAGTTACAGGCTATTAGTTCAACTTACGTTTCCCAGTGTGCAAATGTTGTTTTACATATTAGCACAAGAACAATTTACACTTCTTGAAGGATTTTCAGTTAAGGATGGGGAGATGATATTCAATTTAATTATTCGAAATTCGAAGGTTTCAATGTACACGAATGACTCAAATTAAAGGACGAACTTAACATATTGAGGGCAATAAGCAAAAGTGTGAACTTTATGATATTCCAGTTAACTATGTCAAGTAAGGCTTAAAATAAAGAAAAATAATATATGTATGGGGAAAATACGTCCTAAATTTCAACCTTCTATCGTTATAAATTTATGACTTATGAATTTTTTTAATTATATAAATTTTACTGTAGTGTAAAGTTGGATTTTTCGAGATACGACAAAATCGCCTTCTACTATCGATATAAGGTAATAAGTATCTCACGTGTAAAATTTACATCTTTATGTAACGCGAGGTCAATTGTCAAAACGCTACGTCCTCAGGCACCTACGAGGGACATTGGAAAGACAATCTACAAAATGGGTACGGCGTAATGAAATATTTCTCGGGGGATTTGTACGAAGGTTATTTCAAAGATGGTCACCCGCACGGGCATGGGGTGAAAAAGCAAGGGGACTTCAAATCCTCGAACGCCACGATCTACACCGGCGAATGGG
>DWHO01001383.1:0-15631 GCA_018247575.1 Eurytides lysithous rurik
TATTTTGTCCTGGGTGGGAATCGAACCCACGGCCTTTGGCTTTGCAGTCAGGAGCACTAACCACTACACCAACGGGCGAGTCAAGCATTTGCTTTTAAGCAGTATTTAAGTAACTGCCCTAAGATTTTGTATCCTAAATAAATAGTATTAATTCAGTTCTTATTAAAATCTTTTATACGATATCATTTTACGGGAAGGATAGAGCATTATAGTGTTTTATTATTGATTTCTGTTATATGTTAATGTTTATTTTAATAAAGATAAAGAGCATCAGAATTGGTTTTAAGAAAAATCCTAAACGACATTAAGTTTGCCTATTGAAGTATCAGTTAATGGTCCTTGCAATAAAGAGTAACTAACATGATTACGATGAAAAAACTAAATACGTAAGTAAATAGAATAATACATTTTTATGTCACTGTTATCCGTCAGAGAATTTTTATGTGTTAAACTAACGATCGAGAGAAGTACAAAAAAATTAACATCAGTTTCGGGTAAATACTGGGTACAGTTAATATTTTTATATTTACAATCCGTTTTAACAATTCACAATTCACATTTGTTTTTGTTACTAATAAAATTATATTAAAATTTTTATTTGTGCATAAACAATAAAGATTTCTGTTTTAGCAACAAAACTTAGTATAATTCAAATCCAATTAAATATATTAAAAAAATACATCTTCCAAATAAGCTTAACGTGTTTAGCTTAAACTGAATAGCTAGTTAACTATAGCTATTCAAACAGCGTGATTTAAGTGACAGACCTGACTAATCATAAAGATATTCTTTACACCTTTTTTACTCAAAGTTATGGAATCGGTTGCCATCAACAGTATTTCTAAACCAATACGACTTAGGTTTCGTTGAAAGTCAGAGCTTATTTCCGAGGTGGAAACACGCCCTGAGAAAAGGCTGGCAGTGAATTTTGAAGTCTTTCGATGTTGCGAATGTCTACGGGCAGCAGTGATCACTTAAAATAGACTAACGATCAAAAACGTTTGTTTTCTACTCATAAAAAAACTATATGCATATAAAAATTGTATGTTAAGCATCTAAAAGATCTTAGGTACAATATAATGTTTATGACGAGTACAAATAGAAACCGTAACAGTATAATTTTCATATTATTCGAGTCTCTTAAAGTCATATAAACATATATTCCACTTCGATATTTTGAAATTCAATGTTTTGATGTCAAAATATCCAAGATATTCTATTTTACATTACAAATAACATGTTAAAAACAAATTTCACTTTATTAGATCTAAAATAATATAATTATAAATAATGGAAATAATGATTACAATATTATAAATAGGTACCCTTTTAAAATTGTTACTTCTAAAAGGGTAAAAACAAATACACAAAAGGTATTTCAACTTTCATTACTTCATTAAAGTTAAACCTATGATCTACCATTGCCCGCCCTGATAAAACTGAAGTAGATGAGCCCCACATAGAAAGATAGCATACGGGCGCATTTAATTACAACCTCGGCTTATACCCATTTAGTTCGTTAAACTAATGAAAGTTATGGAAATATAGTTTGTGTCTATAGTTTATTATAATTAAAATTTTATATGTCTATTAATACGCTATTAAGTTCATTTGTCCCACCTTAAGTTCTGGAATTTTTATATGTGATAGGATTATTTTGCAGACTGCTCATGGAAAGGTAAACGAGTAAGCATTACTGTGTTCCTGCGTTAAGGGAATTAGCCGTAGAAACAGCAGCATATGTTGTATCTCTAGGTGTTGAGGGCTGTACAAAGCAGACATTGTGCGGCGTTTTGTTGTAATAGGCAAGCTTATCGCTTACCTTCAGGAAACCTACATGCTCGTCATGTTAATTAACTTTATATAGAAGTTTTATACAATTCAGACAAATGATACTATTGTCAAAATAAAAAAAAGGCCATGAGTAACCAGGACCTTTGTAGATTAAAATTACCTTTTCGTCGCACAGAACGCGTATTCTCGCATTAAAAAAAAAAAAAAAACGATCGAACGTAATATAGAAATATTATTTTGCATAAACAAAATATCACACGGTCAAACGCCGAGTTCCGAAACAATTATCTGCAGTTCATACAAATATTTATCTTGGGATGGATCGAACTTATGATCTGCTCCAATTTGATCTATGCCAAAGGCATAGCGACTGCGTCCAACGAATCATCTATATTATATAGATGTCTCTTTAAGTTCTCTCTATGAAAAAGAAAAAAAATATGGAAATAATATGGAGCTGCTAGTCAGATGCGTAAAGTAAAAACTGATATAAGCGTACCGATTCAAAATCATTTAATATCAGCGTAAGGTATTTCTGTAGTAATAAAGGAACGAGGAATGTGAAAACACTGTGAGAGGTTATATAGACGTGTAGTACATAATGAGAATAAGGGATTATAAGGTAAGATTCAGCGCTAGAATAAACACGAGTAACGTGGATATGCAACACAAGCTATTTTACAGCAAATTGGAGAAGAGCAATAAATTTTATGGCATAGACGGGTTTTACTACGGCAAGGAGGAGCGCAAATCTGAGAAATTGGATGCGTTTATCTCATTCTATAATGAAGATATCATCTGTGTTTACTGTCTCCGCGTTTTTCTTTATATCACTCGACGAAAATAGTCATAAACGTAAAAGAGTAAAACACTCAACGATTGCGAGGCAAGTTTTTATTGGAACAGAGTATTGAGAAAAAACAAAAAGAAATATAATGCAATATAACCCACGGTGTTTTGTTAAAATGACTTACATACTTTGAAGGGATTCTTACAGAATCGGGCAGTGACACAGCAATGTTAGTTATTCTATGGTCAAGTTATAAGAAATACTTTGTCCCGGCTTAAATGGTAATGTTGCAAGAGCAATTACCAATTTAATCATCTCGTATTTCTGGCGGAAAATAGACATACAGTTAAAAAATATTATTTGCAGCGTAGTGTTATATGGGAATGCACGTGATTTACCATCGGATGCATGACTTGTTTGTTTACCACAATCATTCTCAATCTGAAATGATTAAGAACCGATATTTAACACACTTGTACCAATACATAAAATGCAAGTGTAACAATTTTCTATAAATTTGAAAACGAGCAAGCGGCTATCCTGATGGTAAGTGATCACCGCCGCCCATGGACATTTGCAGCATTACAAAACTCGCAAATGCGTTGTAAGCCTTTAAGGGCTCCTCCCTTAAAGGCTAAGAAAGAGGAGAAGTGAGAAAGAGGGAGAAGGATAGAGGGAGCGGAAGAAGGGAGGAGATGGAGGGCGAGATAAGAAAGGGAGTGAGAAAGGGAGGAAGGGGAAGGGAGGGAGTGGGCCACCGGCCACCTCACTCACCGGACGCAACGCGGAAGCAAAAACACTTCCACTATACTCTGATTTTCTGTGAGGTCGTGGTACTTATCCGGTTCGAGCCGGCCCATTCAGCAGCTATTTGGCTCTACCGCCGTAAACATTTATTTATTAATTTCTTTGACTGAATTCGATACGATTTAAATATAAAACAGTTAATAAATGTAAACATAAGGTAATGTGTAGTTGGAAACGTGCAAATATAAAATTTATTCGCTTCTAAAAGTCAAACTGCTTTGCCTCGCATCTCGCGTAATTGGAATGCAAGGGGGCGCTGCAATTAACGCTAACACGCTCATTCTCCCCTCCCAACTCTCCATAAGTATTACGATAACTTGTTTATGTAAAACTAAAACTAAACTAACTATAAAATATATTGTTAATATCTGCCGGAACAACATAAATATAACACATAAAAATACGATAATGGGGAAACATCTATTTCATCTGTTTGAATGAAATTAATAAAGAAAGAAAATAGAAATCCGAATAGAACTATTAAAAAAAAAGTGATATATTTTTAGTAAGGATGATTTATGCATCGTCAAATCTTTTTAAATGAAAATGATTGGTTAATAAGTTATATTTAATTGATATTTCTATAAAATTGAAAGAAAAAGGATTTTGTCATGACCATGTTATGACCGAGTAACAGTAGTATTTATACAATTTACTATCATTTGTACAGAAATATTTTTATTAATAACATTATTAATTATTAAAAGTGTTGGTTGGTTTGACCTTTATTCATTGGTTAACTAAACATAAGATTTGCATAGTTTTTGATATAACATATATTATCAGTCAGAGAAGAAAATAGAATACTTTAATTCCGATAAATAACAAAACAACATAGGAGAAAATCCTAATCCACGCGAATGAAGAGTCCAGCCGTCGAGTCTCAGCAAATAAAATAAACCTAAGATATATAGGTACATTAAAAACCCATTAGATTCAATTATCGAGAGATAGTGTTGTAGAACGTCTTAACATGAACATGATGCATGCGTAAGTGCTTTCGCAGAACAGTTAAATTCTCATTTGTCCAACTCAATGGCCCTTATCATCCGGTTTGATAGCACTTCAAGTGGACTTTGGTCTGTACCAAAATATTTCGTTCATCTTACATAGCACATTCGTGTTTATGAATATGAAATAACTTTATTATATAAAATATGGTCTAAATTTTATCTAACTGTTACATATTGATAATACAAATGTTGAAGCGAGTTTATTACCTTGCCCTTTTTAAGTCAGCAACGGAACTACGGATCACCATGATTTTTTTTCGCACAGGTATAGTTTTTGGGATGACGATTGGCATATGTTTGCATATAGAGTATAATCACAAATTAATATATAATATGTAATAATAATTATTTATAATATATAATAATAATTACTGAGGCAATCAATCTTCGCATTCGTGTTCTCTTTTTGTATAAAAAATCATTGTATGACTTTGGCATGGATTTCAAGTTTGTATTTTTTTTTTTGTTAGAACTTAAACTTATAACGTTAGTCATAAAAAAATTACCTGAAAAAGGCATTTAAACTTTTAGTCGCATACACTTGTGATTTATTGTTATATATACAGCTAATTGTCGTATTTCAGTTTTTGTTATATAGAAATAATAATTTTTCAATTTATAGCAATATATTAAATCTAGTAAAGTGAGTAAAGTGAA
Organism: Eurytides lysithous rurik; assembly: GCA_018247575.1. NCBI lineage: Eukaryota > Metazoa > Arthropoda > Insecta > Lepidoptera > Papilionidae > Eurytides > Eurytides lysithous. The sequence continues at coordinate 5,062 of DWHO01001383.1, forward strand.
GTTCATTGTATTTTAAACTTGCGCCAGTGTACGGCTTATATAACAGTGACCCACTTTCCCGTATATCCAGCGCGTTTGTTGGCAAAGTAACTGGAATATGCGCAATTACTGGACATGGCACTGTTTGCAGAAAATGTTCAAAGATAACAGTCTAGACTTCAAGTTTCTATTAGCTGTAGCTGGTACGCCATCGTTTCTAACCATGAAACGTCGGAGATTGCTTTGGTAATTACACGAAGCAAACCTTCCAGTAAATTGAACTTAGGTTTTGCGATTTCGCTCTATGGAAAACGTTCGAGCTCGACTACTGTGTCGCCAATTAATAGTTGTAACGATGTTCCATATTACTCTTAAATATTGTATAGCATTAACTATTAAAAATTTTTTTTTGGAAAATTTGAGTGGAAACATATAATTGCATTTGATTGAAAAAAAAAACACAATAGTGATATGCAAAATCTATTTTTCTTTTTTATAACTGTTATTTTCGACTTTAATACATTTGTTTTCTTATACAAATTGACGCAATACCACGTGTATGTATATAAAACTGGAACATTATTATCGCTTAAGTTTCACAATCTCATATAAACCTATACTATGAGCTGCGTGTAGTTCTTATAGCATAACACTCTGGTCTTAAGGAGGCCATTAAAACTGCAGAAGTCAAATCCACAAAGGAAGGCCGTTGCTCGGAGACCACTTGTTCCCTTTCTTTCCGTTATTTCAGCTCTGTTTGATCCCGCGTCAGCTGCGTCTGACGTATGGATTGAAAATTAACGCTGAAGCGCGTGTTTTTTTTGTTTTAAAACATTATACGAATCTCATGATAATTTCTTACACTTACATGAAGCGAAAGCTTCAAAACCGTGGGCCGTAGAAATAAAACTACTGTACTTAGTACTAGCAATACTGTTTGAATGTTTGATATAGTTTATTTTGTATAATATTTTGTCCACTTCCTAAAAGCGTATTGCACTTTTGACTTCTTTAAAAACCGGCGTCATCCTTGTGCAATTGTTAAAACAGCACAAGGAACTTGTAATTGTACCGTCTTAATTTTGATCATCTTACAATTATTAGATTCGTATTATATTATTGTTAAATCAGTTAGAGAAAATTACAACACATTATCTATAGATGATTTTTTTCCTATATTTGAACGGACTGTTACTACCAGGATTTAAAAAGAAACACCTTTTTATATTTGATACCCAATTTCATAAAGACCATCTTGTACTATTTAGCAAGTAATAACTTATTAGTAGCAACTTAGGCACAGGCCTACTCTGTATAAAAGTGTCCACTACGTCGTCCGTACAAAGGATGGTACCGCCACACGACCACATTGCGGATTTCACTTAGAGAAACTTTCATACTTTTTCTTCTTTCCTTTATTGGTGAGCATGTGGTAAATTAATTCCTAAAATTGAAGATCACTAATTAAAAATTTCCTTAAAGCCCGTATCGGGATTTAAGTTTAAATCAAATCCGGGTACGAACGTTGCTTGAGATGAATTGAAAGCGAGCGGCTGAACACTTAGCTACTACGGCTGTAGTTAACATTATAACATACAACAATCACGTTAACTTCAGCCGAAGAACCTAAAAATCGAAACTAATTAAAAAAACTTTATTAGTACATAGAAATTACAATTCAATTACTACAAACAAAATGGCAATGAAACGATAAATAAATCTAGAAGGAATTATAATTATTGCAAATGTGTTAAATGTATATTGGTGAGCTCCGATTGCATCTGTTGATGAAAGGCTCCCGTTCTGAGTTGGACGGAAGACTCGTACCGCTGGAATGTATCGAGGTTGGTGCTCTGTAGACTTTATACTTACGGGGCTATGTTGTAACTGAACTCTTGGTTAACAATAAGTATTGATATTTTGTAAATAAGTCCTACTAAGCAAAGCTGAATTGTGAACGCCGTAAACGAGGTACCAAGAAGAATCTAGCTCGTGGAAACTTGGCATAGTTACGAGTTTGGTCATTCGACGAAGCTTTATAGAGCTCCATAGGCTGAAAGCAACGTCGTCTGTCCAAGATAGAATACACCACGAATCGCGGCCAGCTTTCGTAGCACCTGGCTTACATGGAATTGGTTTGAGTATATCTGTATCTATAGCTATCACTGAATAATTTGATAATATTTTTTGGTACTTCTGTGTACATGTACATAGAAAATATATTATTCGCAATAGAATACTTTCAGTGTTGTTTGATACCTCATATTAGCAAGTTACAGTTGCTCTCTGTACATGTATGTTTGATTGTTTTTCTTTTCTGTGTCGGAATAGTTATTAAGTTTTATTTTATTTGTTTGATTTATTGAATTATTTTGTTTGATTCATTATGCCTCTAATAAAATCTCAATTTCTTTTCTGGGTCACCGCTTTCGTAATGCTTATATATACGTAATACATAACCGATAGACTATGTAACTTTTTGCGTATTTTGTGTTTAACTAATAAGACACTTGAGCTGACTTTGCTCCAGGATGAAATGCTAAACGTTCTAAAAATGTCGGAATAGAATTGAGAGCATGGTTTTTTTTCCGTTTACAAGTATATGTTGCGTTATTTAGACCAGGCTGCGGCTATAATCAATTGATGCTAATATCACAAAAATATATCTTTTTAATGAAGAGGTACTGTAAATTATCTATCAGTGATTTTAAGAAATAGGTTAAAGTTTTTCAATTAGACGCCCGTTCCATTCAGACATATTGTGTATAATATGTTGATTTAAAATAATATAATTGTCTTCACAAACGTTTAGAATCAAAATAAAAAACATACGTTAATCAATAAATTTGACAATTGTTTAGATCAAAATATCTGTTTCGATTATATTTTGTTTTCGATCGATTATATTGGCTCTTTATACAAATTTATCACAACTGTATGCGTTCTTTTGTTTTGAAAGCTTTTAAAGTATTTGCAAATATTGAAATATATCCGTTATATCCGAGAAGAACATTGTTGAATTCTGCATTAATAACGATACTGCTTCCAATTATTGGACGCCGTTTACTAGAGTACTCGACTGGATTCGCATTTTCTCGCGCTTTTAACACAGAACAGGAAATTAATTAAAACACGGATCTGAAATTGAAAGCCTTATTTCCTCGAGCACCAGATTATTGCTTCTACATCTATATACCATGGATGTGTGTATTGATAAACTAGGATTAACTAGCTTAGTAATGTACATTCTGTGATTTATTTTTTCAATTTGATTAAGCCAGTAACTATTCAGACTCGTGGATTTTTTTGATTTTGTTTTTATTTGGAGATAAAATCAAAACATACGCAATTCGTGAGCTTAATGTTAAGCAACGAGCCTACTACACAGTTCAATTTGATTGACAATCAAATATTTTGACGTTTATATACGTTTCTTTCATAAGACTTTAGACGTTATCGATATATTGACGTTAGTTGAAGAAAAAGATACTGTTGTCGTTAATAATCTACTCGGAATAACTGAAGTAATCGAAATAGAATAGGTCGCGTTTTAAGTAAATGTCTAGGTAGCTTTAAGTTAGCCGCTTTGCGTCGATAATGACGTCATGACATCTTCGACCAATTACTTTATACCAATTTCGGCCTCAGTAGCTAATCTGCAAGAGATCAGCCAAGTGCACCGAATATCTTAAAATTCACAAGCTTTTGCGTTTGCGCAAATACAGCTAAATTTACTTTACTCTTATAGCCCGATGAAACGTACATTCTACACGACTAGTAAGAGAACAGGCGGTGAGCAGTTGATACTAAACTGACACCTCCGAATGACTGCTAGAAAGCGTCAACAAGTAGTTATGAACGACTTTTCATATGCCCATAGGTCGCATTGATGATCTTACTTTTTAAAAAATCGGTTGAAATGCCTGTAACGCACTTTTTTTTACAAGGAAGAAATGCTTACGCGTACCCTCCTTGGCGGGGCAAAAACGGGTTTTGTCGGTCCTGTACCGGCTAAAACTTTAAACTCATGGGTACTTTTTAGCACTATTCTGCAAACCCGCTAGTACTGGCTGCCTGAGCAGCCCCTCCTCAGGATACACATATCCCTTGTCCCTCTTTTTACCTGTCTACACCTAAGTAAAGTATTAAAGTCATGTTGCATACATACATATAAAATATTTGCCCATAGTGATACGTTTTAAATCTTTAGAAGATAGGCACAGCAAGTTCTTTGAGGTACCATGTCGTAACAGTTAAGTGTGGCTTTTGCACTATGCACAACTCCATCGCTCGTTCTGGTAACATAATTTATCTAAAATAAGTTAAATGTCGTTAAAAAATGACACAATCTCTTACGATAGCGGTGAACGCACATTAACTGCGATCACATTGCACGTTGTAGACGCAGTTCGAACTACATGTTGTAATTTATTAACAAATGGCAATAACGAAACAGCCATGTGATTGTGTTTTGGCACATGATACTGCATCGGGCATTCCCAAATCGTCTAAATTGTTACGTTCGCCTTTATCCGAAATGGTATTGCAAGCAGTTTCTATAGTGGAAGCGGGATACGGCCTTATCTGATCCAGTTATATGAGCCGCGGGCTCAATTGAGTTTGTTGGTGTTTCCAAAGAATAAAAATATCTCTTCCGAGAACGTTAGGTTGCTTTTATCGTTGACATTAATGCGCTTACGCAATAATTTAGCGATGATTAAGAAGTAACAATTCTTGTCTAATGATTTGTCTAAATTATAGTTGTAAATATTTGAAATAATAGACTATGATAATTTTATTTGAAAATTTATACATGCGATCAGATAAAAAGTACTAAATAATATAAACTATCTGATAATGCAGTTACTAGTATAGACATATTTCATTTCTTCCTAAACATTTTTGACTTGGAATTCAAAGGAAATCTCCTTTTGAAAAATTAAATTTAATATTTAATTCAAATGAATACTTACTTTTATCTGATATACAAGATATTTTGAAAGAGCTTATTTGCTATTTCAGGTTCGACTTTAATAAATTACATGCAACCGGTGCGGTTGTGAGATTTATTTTGGCAATAAGTGTCATGTTGAACTACGTCATTATCGGTGGAACTCAGCTGTTGGGGATATTGTTTTCGGTCCAAACAGTAACTCTTTCGCAATATTCTTGAAATACTCATGTATTTTTTTGTATTATTTTAACTCTTCATACTGAGGTAAACCTCGTGATTATTTTTAATTCTGTTGATTCGTGTAACAGTGCACAGAAATATATTGTCATAATTGCGGCAAAATTACTCAGCACAGGCATTTGGATGATTGACAAGGACATAGTGGTAGTCTATACGCACTAAATGCCCCTCCGACACCCATAGGACGTGCTCGGCACCCCTTTCCACGAGTAATTGGACAGCTTTGAACGCAGCGTTTGATGCAACACGCACATTTGCCACGCTGACACATCGTCTTATTTTCAGCGCTATTAAAATAAACAGTTTCGCATCTAATTTGCAGATTAATTAACATGTTACCAGTGGCGGTACTACCATACAAGGCCAAAAGCCAGGCTTGCCCTACTAAGGAGTAAAATTTATAAATCTTAATATTTTTTTTTTAATTTGAGCATTGCGGGAATTATGTGCTAATTAAGATTTATAAATTTTACCCCTTAGTAGGGCAAGCCGGGTTCTGGGCTTGTATAGTAGTACCGGCACTGCATGTTACACCGACAATGTGACGTGAGTCGGGCCTGCCGGTCGTAACATGGGTGTTTAATTTTAATTTTGTTTTAAATTCTAATTCGATTTTTCGATATTAAAAATTATGGTTTGAATATAGAATCGTTTTTGATACACCTGCAGTTTAACGCGTATTCATACTATTATATATGTACGCATATATGTATATTAGCGTAGTACTTATCTGTTTATATAATTGATTGAGAAATGTATTCAATAATTCCAAAACTATGATATATTAACACTATCGAGATTTATTTACGAAAAAGGGTGACAAACGAGCAGGCGATTAACTTGATGTTAAGTGATTGCCGTAGCCCGGGGGCATCTACGACGTAGAGTTGTATTTCTGTCGACGTAGATGTGCTTTAAAAGCAGAAGAAAATTTGACGAAACATTAAAATAGTAATAATTAATGTTTTCGATAAATGTAAAGTAAAGATTTCGTGTTTAACGAATCATATATACATGAAGCCGGAAATTTCAAGCAAATTTAAAGTCCGATAAAATCTGATTTATTTTTTAACTAGTAGTAGTTTTTATTTTAAAAACGCGATTAAGCCATTTAATTACTTTAGTTAAATAATGTGCAATATTTGTATACACCAAATAGGTCATTGTACTTTACACTAGTCTTTTGTAGAGTCAAGTTACTTTCTAGGATGGCATTGTTGGATATCCTTTTACTTTTTTCCACAATACCTTTGTTTATCGACCATTAATACTTTTTGAAATTTCACGATGATTTCTTGCATATGAAAAATAAAATTATTTAATATGTTTTATCGAGTTAAAACTGTTTTAAAACATCTAACTAGTTTCAAGGGCACGAGCAACTGGCAGACTCGTGAAATTATTTCTATAGTTTATATTTTAATTGTAAGTAGTATGACTTTTTTTCAGAGTCCGTCTGGATTGTCATTCGTGTTCCTGCATTGCCAGTTAGTCTGCCATCAGCCAGAAATTTCATGGTGATAGAGGCACATAGCACCTTCCGGCATGGACCGGTTCGAACCGGATAAGTATCATGACCTCTCAGAAAGTCAGCGTAAATTGGAAGTGTTTGTTCTTTTGCGTTTCGTCCGGTTAGTAAGGTGGCCGGTGGTTCACCTTTCTCGCCCTTCCTTCCTTTTCCAGCTTCCCCCTTCGATTCCGTTCCATAAATTCCCACTTTAAAAGCGGGCAACACATTTGCAAAAAGTTGGACGTTGCAAATGTCCATGGACAGTGGCTATTGGTTTCCATCAGGTGTGTTACTTGCACATTTGCTCGCCTTCTTTATAACAAAAAAAAAAATGTGTAACCACCGCTGTGTCCGGTTTGTATGGCAATGTTGCCAGCGTAATTACCGAGTATAAAGGTGTAAAATCTCTGGAGTGATGAGCAAAGCGCAAGGTCGAGTGGGTTTTGACTGACAATGTGTATGTATGAGCAAGTGCGTCGTCTACCATCCGGCGCATGACTTGCTCATTGTATCACCTAATCTCTTAAAAGGAACATGGAGCTATTTGACATTCAAATCGATATTGATTTCGATTTTACCTAAACATATTATGTTTTGCGTTATTTGATAAATCTATATAACTCGCTTCAGATATCTCGTTAAATATGTGAAAACGGACCATTCGATCAATTTGTTTTTATTACAACAACACAGTCAGTGAAACTTTTTAGGAGATATTCAATTATGTAAATTATCTAACTATGGAGCTGATTACTCAACCATTGAATAGCTATACGTTAAGTTACCAATGCACATATGTATCTACAAACGTCATTTTAACTCGAGCGGCAGTTAAATTCACATTTGCGTCCTAAGCGTAATCAAGCGACCACTGACACTGCAAATGTAGTTCATAACGTAACGACTTCAAGATACTAACCGTTAAAATGAAATGAGTTAGTCAAACGCTTATCTCAACCCTGATCGAATGTCAAAGTTTTCATAATCTATTTAGTCTTTAGGTGTTACGTCCTTTTAACTAACCGGTACCAATCCCATTCCGTTAATAACCATTAATGCATTTTACCGAGGACTATTTTTTTACTCGTTAATTGATGATATCAGAAAATGTCAAAGTTTTCTTTTTCTGTTTTTTGACGTCTTTGGCCTCTAATTTATAATTTAGAAGTGTTCCATAGATGTAGCCAAACGGGTTACTTTTACTGAGTATAATAATATACATATATTAATATGTGATATTTTACATGAAATTTGTTGACGTAACAACAATTTCTGCGCAGTAGGTACAACAGCTCATAAACACTTCAACCTAAATAGGTAAATCCTGAATGAGATTGCAAAAATGTCTTCACTAAACACGGGTCTAACAAAGATTGAGAAAGGTTTCTGTAGTTTGAATATGTCGCAGTAATGGATGTGTAGTGATTGGGACGAATAAATACGGCAAGGAAAAAGATCGAAACCATCAAGGGATGATTCTTAAAAATGTATTGAAAATACGAAAAGACTACAAAAGAAAATATTGTTAAAATAACCTTTATAAACTCGCGAGTCGATATAAAATCAATTATATATAAAAAGTTACAATAAGTAATAATGATTAATATCCAGAGCAGGGCAATTTGGGAGTGAAACAAAATTCGCCAAACATAGATAACGCTTTATTTTATTATAAATTTATTTTAGGACATTTGTAAACTAAGGTACGATAAACGTGTAAAATATAGTATGTGTGCTGTTTTGCTTATATGGCGTACAAACAAATAAATAAAATTAAATAAATCAAACAAAAATTAAATTAATCACTAAAACGTGTGTGTGATATATATATATATATATATAACACACTTGTTTTTAATTAAAAAGTCATGACCAAGTTTTGGGCCACGCCTAGTCAGTAATAGTAACACAGTGCTACATAGAAACTCCTTGCGTCATCCAGTGATCTATGATTTTACATGACTGCTCAGTAATTGCGCTGGAAAGCTTGCCCCTCAAACTGGAATACGGTGGTGACACATCTACGCTTGGAGTATCCAGACTGACTCCGCAACGAAGTCTTACTTTGAGTTACATTAGTAACGTATACACAAAAAGCTTACTGTATTTCGTTACACCGATTTTGGATTTGGTAGAGCCACGCGGTGGTAGAGCCACGCAGCTGCTCTCGTTGCCGAAAGTGATGATAAACTGCCGGCTTGAACCGGATATTGTGCGGATCGATCCGGCTGGCTGGTGCTCCAAGACCTCGCATATAATCGTGAATTGGAAGCGGTTTTGCTGTCCGGTAAGTAAGGTGGTCGATAACACATCCCCATCCATCCCCTCCCTTCCTCTTCTTCCACTCCCTCTTTTAGCCCCTCTATTCCTCCTCCTCTATTTCAAAAATTATCACCCTTAAAGGCCATGGGCGGTGGCGATCGCTTACCATCAGGTAAGCCGCTTGCTCGCTTGTCAACCTACTCCATAAAAATAATTATATATATTATTACAGTTTTAAGTAAAATGTCAAAACAAATTAAATGAAAAATAACGTTTAACGTAAACTCGCTTACACTAGAGGGGAAGGGAACATTGTTTGAAACGTGCGGCCCCCGCGAACAATATTATTCAAATGCATGTGAAGTCTGCCACCACGCAAATGGAGCAGCAGAAAACTACGCCTGCACCCTCCCGTATTGTAAGAAGACTGTGTGAGGGGCGTACAATGGCTGGAAATTTTTTATCCTCGTATAATATGGTTGCATGTCTGAAACTCTCTGTTTATATTATTTCTAAACTGTTATGAAAATTTTGCATGTATTGTGAGTTAAAAGAAAATTTGTAGGCTACATTTAATCGGAATGAAAAGGTCAGACTAAGAGCGGGTGACTAACCCGTCTTACTTGTACAGACTCGTGAATAAACAAAGCTTTGTCAACAAATTCCGAGGACATTTTTTTTAATGAAAGTTAGTGTACAGAAATTTGTTTCATGTGAAATGAAAAAATATTCTTCACACTTCTAGTTACCAAAACGTATAAAAATATCAGCCTGTATATGTCCCACTGCTGGCCACAGACTTTCTGTGCAGATGGTATAAGTGTAAAGAAGGCAACGCAGCCCCAGTCCGTAATATACATTGTATACTTGTATATATACTTGCTCGTAGATAGTATACCTGCTTGCTCATTTACCCGCTACTTCATAATACAAATACATATATATTATGGAGTATCACTATAACCGGGTCGAGCCTATTCGTTTTATATTGAGAAAAACAAAATTATATTTATTTTTAATTTTTTATATTTATTAATTATAAATATAGACTAAATGAATAGTGCAATTTTAAGTAACCGACAATAAAGTATTACTACTTACAGAACTTCAAACAACAACAATCGATAAAGTTCAGGAAACTGAAAGCAATGTAAAAGTGCTTTCAGAATCCGCGAACCTCGGACGCGGTGCACACGCGTGTTGGCTTTTTACAATTCAGCAAGCATAGTTACAAAAGTACGTGTAAGTATTTCCGAAATAGTATCTTCGCAAGCGGTGAATACCATATTCCCAGTACTTTATTTGTTAGTTTATCAGCAGGGGAAAACTGTGGTTTCCTTTCCTTTAAATTGGAGAAACTTTACTTTTAATAGACTGGCTATTAGTAAAATAGAAAGCTAAAACTATCGACAACGATTAGTGAATCAATTTTGTTCAAATACTCGTTTAATCACATAAATTTTGCGTCACATCTTACTCCCGCACATCATCCCAGGTAGCAGGGTGCGACTGAAAATTTTTATTTTTTTTATTTTTTCTAAGATTATTTACCCCGTGTTAAGATACTTTTTTTATGGATTAAGCTGATAAACGAGCAAGCGGTTCTACTGATGGTAAGTGATTAC
>DWHO01001384.1:0-15626 GCA_018247575.1 Eurytides lysithous rurik
CCATAGTACAGGCTCTGACTAGTTTGGGGTCAGATGGCAATGTGTGAGATGTCCCATAATATTATTATTTATTTACACTTTATTGCAATACCTTATAAATAAGAATTACAAAGGGCGGACTCGATGCCATTTAGCATTCTCTCCCGGGTAATCAACCAGTCAACCCGGGGCGTGGAGTTTTTGTGGTAGGTGCAATAATGAAAACAAGAAAAAAAAATACTAATTAATCAAATCATATTAAAAATCGTTAATAGATACTAAGGAATAAATACTTTATTTTATATACCTATAAAGTACAATATATAAATATTAATATATTCAATATATACGTTAAACCGCACACGCGCACGCACACGCACACGCATATTACTGTCAGAAACAGCAAAAACCATCACTATATTAAAAGACTGAGCACTAAAGACTGAAACTCTTAAGAGGTAAATCACAATATTTACTTCGCCTTCCTACCTATGCCAAAAGGACGTTTATGTCTTTCCTATTCCACCGGGAATTAGTTTTCTACTAAAAACACACGATAAGCATAAAATTCATGGAATAACCCAACTCGTAGAAACTTAGCATTTACATGGGTTCAGTCATGAAGAAGCTTTGAGAATTGCATAGGCTAAAAACATCAACATCAGATGTCAGTTGACATAAGAAGGCACGTCTTACGAAAGCAGACAACTTGCTCTATCATTTTCAAAGTTTTAGATGCATCAAACAATACAATCACATTTTTTATAAGATTTGGCAGAATTCTTTTAATTTACATGTTTTTATCTGTGAACCGGTAAAAAGAAAAAGTCATTGCCAATAACCTTAGCAAAATACATGGGTAAAAACCGTATCCAACTGAACTAAACATTCAGATAAACAGGCCAAAAATTATATAGATATTCAATTATATGTAAAACGTTGACCTTGATTGTCCACGTTTTCATTTCATACGATTCTTCCCTTCCGCAAGCAAACTCGCAGTTGAGTTTTGTTTCCACAAAAAGTGAAGACTTCGGAACCCATCAATCGTTGCAGGTTTTGTTCGACCAGACACGCGACTTGCTTGCGTTTAATATCAATATTTCTATGATGAAAATTTTAGTAAAGTATTTTTTACTTTCGTACCAAGATAAGACTTTCTACTAGTACTAGTAAAAGTGAGAAGTAATATTTCATACGCTCTATTTTTCCTATCAATAATAATAAAAAATGATACATATTTAAGTTATATATATATATATATTTTTATATATAAGTAAAGTGAGTTAGTTATAATTCTATATCAATTTAACTACTCCAGTAAGAAAATAGCCGATGGTCCAATGTTAATTTTGTTCGCTATATTAACATAATTTATTGAAACAAAAGGGCTCTGTGCACCATAAAATGATATTGTTTATTACAATTTAAGCATTGCCTCGGCATGGCGATTAGTGAAGCAAAATAAAACATTTTAGGTACATTGCCGCCTGATCTCTTGTACCCGATAACGTACGGTATGTAACGTATAAGTTTTGTTTATTGATTGAAATGATAGGAAAAATTGGGCGTATGAAATATTACCTATAACTTTTATTCACTGCTACATCTTCCTCTGTACTGTTTATGCATAAAAATTACGGTTTACTGTTCTTTTCCACGGTGACAAACACAAAAGTGAGGTTGTAAATTCATCTGATATTTATATTAGGTTCTTATTTTGGCAATTTTTTTATTAGGAAATATGTATTAAATGGTTTTTTTATTTAAGTACTTACCAGATTTCTGAGGCACCAGAAATTTGGTGAGTACTTAAATAAAAGTCTTGAAATCTAGAGAGCATAACTACGACCATCGGCAGAAGTGTTGTAATCGTATAAGTTTGTCATTGTTTCATTAAAATTATTAAAATTAAATTCGTAATTTCTTGATTAAACTTTTTATTTATAGCAAGCGCTTTATCGTTATATAGAAAAATAAAACAGATACAACAATCTTGAATTCCCTACAATGCATTGAGACATTTAAACATCGTGAATCTCGAGTGAACCCGTAAATCCTAAAATTTCATATCTCAAAGCAATAAATATATAGGAGATCAAAGAAACACAAATAAGCTATTACTCCGCAAACACAGTTTACATTTATAAAGCGAAACAGAACGCGCAATTTTGGATTGCATAAAACGTAATTTTTATAAGGATCATTTACAGTGACAGTAACTTTTAGAAATTTGAATAAAGTGAGCGAAGTTTTCAAAATCGCTAATTTAACATAAACGCTTCAACAGCTGAATCGGATCTGTAAAGTACCCTTTAGAGTAAAAATATTTCAAAATATTATTCACTGATGAATAAAGAAGAATGAGCAGGGGTTCAAAGTGAAAAAAGGTAATCGAATGTTGTAGATTTTATTGGTCGGGACGAGTCTGACCGACACCTATGCATCTGGGAAATTTCCACACCCTTGCAGTCTTGATTATCGACTGAATTTTACTTTATTACTGTATATAAAAGTTACTCTGGAATCAAAGTTTATTTTCAATACTTTGTTTTGTCAATATATCTTAAAATTTAATTCACAAAAACCAACCACATGTGTGGTTGGTTTTGCATGCATGCAATTATATCAACTTTTTGTATGTACAAAAAATTGATATAATTACATAAATTATTTGTATTCACAGCTTACAGACAAAAACTACACGCCCGATGTTATTAAACATCTATCGCAAAATAGTTATGTTTTCAAATCGTTTTAAAATTCATAAAAAATAAGCAAAATTTTATTTTCGCTTTTTGCACAAACGTTGTTTTAATAAAAAATAAAAATAAATTTGCAAGCGAATTCTATTAAAAAAGGCACATCATAACGATTAAATTTCAACATCAGAACTTGGTTATTTTATCAATACTATAAATATCTTGTAAGTGAACATATGAAGACAAATAGTATATGTATGAAATATAATTAAGGTGTGTGGGGTCGTGTTTCATTCCTCATTCTTTCCGCACCTGTCATAGTTACTTGAATGTTCTTTATTGCAATTTCCAACAAACGAAAAGAGAATTTAAATAATTCGTATATGGCTTATGTTCGAATTTATGATTCGTGAGTGGTTGAAATATCCTTATTTACATTAACTACTAGTTCGATGTACTCTGTTCATTCAGTGTTTCCATAATAAACGTAAATCTCTCCGACCACTATTTATCTTGGAATATATCTATCTGTTATAACCCTGCATAAATAACTTGATTCAATATGTTTGCTTTCGTATCTCCTTGTGCTATTTTGAGCAAAATTATAAGAGAAGCTGAGAATAATGATTTGTCCATTATCGAATATGCAGCCACAATCTCGGCCACAGAATTGTAGTAGAATATATTTCGCTTCGTAGTATTCGTCCTACCATATAGTAATAACGTGCATATAAAAGAACCAATTCAGATGCAAAAGTTATTTATATAGACATGAACATTACTATAAGTAGATAACACTAGATATTTTTAATACAAGCCCATGTTTAAAAAACATACAGGTAACTAACGGTATTAATTTACAAATTAGTTCTTGCCCGCCTCTTAGTTTGATTTATATCTTTGTTTTATTTTTTTATATCTTTGCCCGTTTTTTTAAAACCTTCCGTATTTTGAAGATCAGTTAGTTGTGCTTACGCAGTTTATAAACTAGGTAATAACTTTTATTTAATTTATTCGCAAAGATAACCGTTTTACAAGAACATATTTTATATATCTTCATCTTAAAGGCTTACTAGATTTTACCCGCAAATTAGATACCCGCCTCTCCAACAAAGCAGAGAACATCATTGCAGGGAAATAAAAAAAGACAAACACACCTTCCTTTTTAATATTCGTAGGGGTATTAGAACGCGTACTGAATCTTCTGTTATCGTTGATAAAAAACTATTTTGTTATATCTATTATAACGGCTACTGCTTGACTCGAATATGAAATTGCGCACGGAGTACACGTCAACATAAAATATGGCATAGTGAAACTAATCCGCTTCTGTGTAATTAATGTTATACTAACTTTATTATATCCAATTTCAACAACATTGTCCAAGGCCCTTTAATAATCTCCAGGCGAGTTCAGGCATTATAACAATTGTGCTATGCCAAAAATAAAAGTAATCGCATCAGCTGTTAATCAATAAGACTTTAACAGGGTTTCCTTCGCATTATACTAGATAACCACTATTAATGAGCAAAGTTGTAGACTGAAAGCTCACAGTTGGAAACTATCGTAAACATTTGGCTCGTCATTACAGAATGAACATGTAGGAAATGGAAATAGAATTTCCTTATACTTCATCTCGAATCGAACAATTTCCGATAATTTAAAATCGTAATACATACCGATTACTTTAAATAAGTTATTTCGATAAAATTAACTTATTTATAAAATTTATTTTGTAAATGCTTTTTTAGTTGACAAATGTGCTAAATATTTTTCTGAATATTTCTGTTTAAATTATAGCTACTGCTCTATTTATTTATTTTATAAATGATAAAATGTAGCCAAGACAAAAATGTATGATCTATCATTTACTCAGGGCATAAAGAAATTACGAGAATAATTTCTTAATAAAGAATTCATGATGATGTTCTCCCGACCAAATCCAGCCACGGCGGCCGATCTACAAAAGATCAGCCAAGTGCATATTATAGTGCACAAGCGTTTGCGCAGACACAGGTGCACTCACTCTTCCTTTTACTCTCATAGCCCGATAGGATGGATAACCGACGCGACCGGAGAGAGATAAGGCGCAGAGGCAGTGACATTAAACCGACCTCTTAATAACGATTTCTCCGAGCCACTGCTAGATGGCGTCGACAAGAAGCCGGGACCGACTTTTTACATGCCCATCCGACGCATTAATCACCTTACTTTTCAGGGAATCGGGTGATCAGCCCGTAATGCCCTAATCCAACTAAGAAACAACAACACAAAACCATTGCCCTCCGCGGGATTCTTACCCACGACCTCCGTTATGTAAAGTGCGGGCCGCGCGTGAAGTGGTATACACTAGGCTACGGAGGCAGTTTCAGAGAGCAATATAGGAGGGAGGATCGAATCTCAACTTAAATCGTAATCGACAGGGAATCTAGCCGGAGGAGTGTTTAAGTAAAAGCACCTATTACTGCAGTATGCAAAATCGACACCAATTACGAATGTATTTGATATTTTCCTCTTTCAATTCAATAAAAGTTCAATTAAGAAGTTTAATGCAAGTTCCATCTTGCATTCTGTAAAATCAAACTAAGGGGCAATAGAGGGTTTATCACAGAGCGAATGCACTAAAATCAATCAGTTTGTGTGATGGTAGTACAGTAGCCGTATGTATCCACACAAACGAAGTAATTCACTCATCAGTAACCCACTCATGTAAATGCACTCCTACTTTTGCTATATGATTTCTAAAGTAAAATCCCTCATAACTGAGTACGGATATTATTTACGTGTTTAGTGTTCTTGTATTATTTTCTAACTCTTTTCGTGTTAAAATGTTGTAAAAACACATTAATATTACGAAATAAAATTCGCGTAGATGGATATTGGCATTAGATTGTAATAATATGGAAGATTAAATATTTTACTTATTATATTCAAACTGACTACCCTATAAATGACGGTTAAGCTTTTAGTCCTCGTTTATTCCAAAAACAAAAATCTATTTCCGTTGATGTAAAGTCGTCCATGTAAAATCCGGTAAAACCTCAATATTTTTATAAAAACTTTAGTACTCGATATCTAGTTATGGAGTGTCAAAAAGGAATAAAAATATTTGCAATATTATTTTTACGACAACGTGACAATTAGGCATATCTAGTGATTCCAAAAAATGTTTTATATAAGAACTTAAAGATCTTTTTTGAAATGAAACAGCAAAAAAAATCCTATATACAACAATTTTTCAGACTCGGAATTAAAAATGAAATGTTTAACCCACTGTTTACCACGCGGTATCTTGGTAACAGATTGTATCAAAACGTATTACCGACATTTACTTGGAAATATAGTTTCATATAAAAAACATTACTCAGTGATACGGCAATCATTGATTGATGTACTGCATCTGCTCCGAAGTAGGCTGACTCATACTTCGGGGGAGGTCCCGTTTACTCCGGCAGAGAGTCGAACATCTAAGGCTGACCGGTGTCAGATATAGCCCTAGGGCCATCTTATACTGACCGCGGCAGCGGTGGTGCGGATGTTCATAATTTTTAGTAAGAGACTTTTAGAGTGCATCGAAAAATCATGTCGTCACCGTCTCTACGGTGGATCTGGGTCCGGGGATGTCCATCAGGTGAGTGAGTGTGGAGAGGAGCTATGTTCTTCAAGTTTAGATGTAATCCATTATCGGCGTGGTCATATAAACGACGCGCCAACTGGGCTACAAACTTCTCAAATGGCTCTATTAAAAGGTTACGGGCGATACCATCGTTCCTGACATAACGCCCATCCACCACAATCACTCGAATGCGTATGTAAGTTTAACCACCAAAGACGCCATATATATAAGACCGCTAGAGCTGCCTTGGCCTGCCGGACTAAATGGTTCAATAATGGAACCATTCGCAGCGAGAGGTCTATCCGGCATCTAAGGTAGGTCCTCTAGGATCTAGGTCTCGTCTCTAGGTCTTCGCACATTATCACTTAACCACACAACTCAAACTTGGGTGGGTGGATTATTCACCTGATATAAATGGTAGAAATTATGTCGACGCTGACCGACGTTCGCCACTGATCCAGCAAATTAGGGAGCAGGTTTAGTTGGCACTGCATTTTTCTCGCCGCATTTGCGGCTTTGTGTAAACAAGGACGTGAACGTTGTGAGGACATGAAGAATGCTCTGTCGTTCTTGTATTCCATTTATGAGGAACAAAAGGGCCAACAATCCGTCTTCATCGCAAAAGTGAGCGTTTTGCTTCAAGGTGGAAATGTCGTTTGTATACACTGCATACAGATGTGATGACAGACAGTTTCATTGGGAAACACCGGCTTTGATACATCGTACTGCCGATTCAGCTCCACGATTTCGGCTACTAAGGCTTCGTCGTGTACATCTTGACGTGCACAATGAAGCATACCGCGGTCCGTGATTGAGTGGCGTTTGTTAAAGCAGCTAAGTTGTATCTCAAGCTATGGAGAACTGCACATCTCCTAAAATGCCCGTCATCAACCGAATGAGTTTGTTCATGACCCCTTTGTTTCCAAGGCCTACATTTGTAGTGCTTTTGGGAAAAGAGGCAATCAAGAGAGTAATCATTGATCTCATTGCCCCCCGACTACGGGAGAGTAATCATCGTCTCGGCGGCGGAATTTTTTCCGCAATTTCGCTGCCATATTCTCCCTTTGCTGCTGTGGTTGTTGCCCGTAACTTTTTAGAAGCAGAAGTGGTGGCGCTCTGGAGATGAGGAGTAAGTGGGATAGAAATCGATGCCACTCTGACTGCAAACTACAGCTATACAGCTTTTCCCCCCTACCCCTCTTTCTTTCCCTTTTAGCCACCTGGCTACGGACTATTGCGTCTCTAGCCAGTAGTATCAAAGTAATGGTTGCACCTGCCGCTGGCTGTGTTTTGCTCGCATATGTTTAAGCGGTGACTCCTACGACCCTCACGGGTTGTGAGGGGGTGAAAAGTGTTGCATCTCTTTCTTGTCGCCCGTCGTCATTAGCAGACATATTACGTCAATAAATATTAATTTTGTACCCCACTTTACTTAAATTTGTTTAATGTTATATTAATAAAGTTGGTCGTAAAGTATTTTTTTTATTCTATACGGAATCATCATAATAAGAAGTATTTTTCTATAATCGGTAATAGGAACTAAGTGTTGTTGTTGTAGAGCACAAGCTCTCATGGGTTTTCAGTCGTTGAGGTCGTTGCAAAATATTTATTTCGAAATCAAATGTCTGAACACGTTTCTCGATTACATCGCTATGACAACCAACCTATAAGCCGAGTTTCAAACCTCCTTTTAAAGGATCCTTGAAGTACTACCCCCAGCGGCGGACCTGCACTTGGGCTTTGCCGCTTACTATGATGGACGTCGGGGGATAGAGACAACGACGCACAGCAATTCCGACACTCCTGTTCCCCATGGCCCCGCCACGTCACATCAACTGTGTGACCCCGTTAGCTCATAAATAATGTTTTTGCATACATTTGTTTAGTTAAATAAGTAAATTTTATTCATTATAAAAACAAAAAAAGGAATGTCAGTAAAGGTTATTTCCAAAATCAATACCATAATAAAAATAATTAAATTTACTCTTATGCGTTCTAACTTAGAAAAAAAAATATGTTTGAAAAATTATATATAACCTAAAAATGTATATAGGTCATATACATATATATTTTATGCAATATTGAACCTTTTGATTTCAATAAATAAAAACGACAAAACCATAAGTTAAACTGGCAACTTGAATGCTACTAATGTCAAATTAATATATTTTTTTGTCTGTGTCATGTTTTTATTCAGCGCGACATTGATCAAACTTGTTTATTTGATTAAATTTACCTACTAGAAAAAAATAAAAGCGAAATATTTATATACACTATAAACCACAGTGCTTCATTCATAACATTATTGTGTAATATGCATTAACAGTGACAATATGAGGCGAGGTCATTCAAGCATCGGTGGATGGCGAAGTGAAACAAGACATTTTAGGCCCCGAGGAGGTGGAAATCCACATTTTAGGCCAAGGGCCTACCCACTATTAGATGCACCCAGGTAACAGTAGTGCAAACAACACTACACTTTCGTCTAAAATAGTATACAATACATAATTTCAACTCCTTTAAATATTTGCCGCGAAACGTATCAAAAGGTTTATTGTTTACCATTTTTTTATATATTACATTTTTCTATTGTACAAGTTAATAAAATAAGTTTTTTTTCAATAACACTTTGATATTCTATGTTTGACACTGCAGATTCCCGCCACCTACTCCAAGGTCGCATAGACCGCCTTTTGGATCACGATCTGGCCATACTGTAGATCATAATGAACAACAAAACAGAAATAAATTCAGATATGACAACAAGAAAAATCAAAATAGACCTTATGAGAGACATACAGAGAGGCCAATCTATCCACAATTGCAACATTTCAGACATGGTGATGTCAATAGTCACATAAAAACATTTAAAGAACCACAATATTATGAGAATCCCAATCAAAGCGATGGATCCTATGTAAATAGTCATGGTGATGTTGATCACAGACATCAGCCATCATTCAAAAAGCAACCAGGGTCATCTTGGGTATTGCTTGGTGATCATAAAGCACATCAGTATGATGAAAGAAATCAAAACAGGACATATAGGCTCTATGAAGATACTCATAAAAAGACATTACTTGACTATCCTGGTCATAGGCCACCATCGTCGGATCATTATGGTGGCAATCCAGCTCCAACAATTGACAACTCTAATACTTTTAGCCGTTCTGTTGATGATACTGTCAACATTGTAAGAAAAAGATTGCTAAATAGAAATGAGTCTCTTCAAACTTCAGATAGTGTTAGCACAGATAGTTCTAACCCTGACATGCATAGAGATAATTTACTGAATAGATATAATGGTTTGCAACAGGAACAACCTCCAAGAAGAAAAATACAAAAACAAGAGCTTAAAGAAAAATCAAGTTGTGATAAAATAAAAAATAAAATTGTTCATCAACTGTTTAAAATGGATAAAGAAAAAATTCATAAGCTTATGGATAATCCTAATTCTTCCTCTAAGTTTGAATATGCCATCAATACTCTTATAACAGAGTCGCAGAATAGCTTTAACCGTCACTTAAGGTCAGTTGCTGAAAAGTCCCTATGTAGTACCAGTACCGATTTCATGCAAAATGACAGTAACACTATTTATGAGGACACATTTTTAAAACAAATGCAGTGTTTACTAGATCCACAAGACACTGTATTTCTTGAAGATATCAAACCAATTGTTATGGCCGAGCTAACTAAGGTGTTGCAATTAGATGATATTGATCAACGGTATCCAGAAGATGAAAGGAGTATTCATTGTAATGAAAGTACTATAAATTATAATCAGTGTGACACAACTTTTAATAATTATGGAAACTATCCAGAAGATTATACTGAAAATCTATTCCCTGAACAACAACTTGCCAAAGATTTTAAAAAGGCAAGCATAAAAGAAAATAGGAATGAATCCTATGAACGCTGTGACAATAATCAATTTGAAAGTGTTATACATCCTAAACCTTTGTTTGAACGAAGACAAAGAACAAAAAGTTGCACATATAGTGACCAACGAGTTACATCATTGGAAAATCTACGTTATGCAAGACATAGCCTTGATAATAAATCAACTGAAGATATTTATAAGAATATTGAAGAGCCTTCAACATTATTTGGTCCAACTACAAAACAGTTATCAGAAGAGGAGGAGGATCCTTTTGCTGAGCTCGACAATCAGTATCATGTTGCAGTTGATGATAATTTTTTGTCTACAGAAGATACCTATAGTTCACAACAATCAATAAATGACAACTGTAATACACCTCCCATTGTTAAAAGAAATTTTGACACAATTCTTCAAACCCCAGAAAAAGATATAAAGCAGGAAATTGACACTCAAATTCTTGATATTGCTAAATCACCATTGAAATTTTCATTAAGTCTCAACAAAAATAGTGAGTCTAGAGAAAGTGAGTACCCTAATGGCAATGACAAGCAACAATCTTCTCATATATTGGAACATGTATGCTTAGGAAATACCCCTAATGTCGAAGAAATTTCTGTAACAGTTGACAAAACAAGTATACCCACTGAAAACTCTTCAAATTCTTTTATTATATCTAAATCTTTAACATCGTCAAATTCACGTAAGAGGCCTATTGATAAACAAACATCTCATCGGAAGGAAAAGCGAAAAAAAATTGAGACCGCTCCACCCGATCTGAATAAAAAAAATTCAAATAAAAATGTAGATAAAGATAATGGTATTTCAAAACCACTGGAAAAATGTAATGCAACAACAAATACAACACTTAATATTAATCATGACATAGAGACAAAGATTAGGGAAGTCTCTAAAGAAGCAAATAAAACAGAAACCATTAACAAAGTGTACTCAGATAAATATGTTAAACGAAAAAGTAATCAAAAAAGACCCAAGGAAAAAAATAATGGACCTAAGAAAAAACATAATCCTAATTCATCCAACCATTCTTATATAAATAAAAGAAATAACACCATAAATAATATAAGCCAAATTGTGAATAAAAGCAAAGGTAAAAGTACACTTAAAACAATAGATATGTTTATTGAAAAGCCAAAGAAAGTTAATATTCATCATGCTCATAGAAATACTGCTATAGTACCAAGTACTAGCAACAGTGTGACAAATTTAGATAAAATGAAAAAAAAACGGGGTTCGAAACGTAAAATATTAAGACGACATATTGCAACTCAAGTTTTTAAAAAATTTGCAACAAAAGAAACTCAAACAGTTGATAGCAAAACTTTTTGCACAAGATTTTGTCAAACAGAGGAAGACAAGGTCTGTGTACAAGCAATACAGACAGATTCCATGTATTGTGAGAGGTCTGTTACAAATTCTACTGATGCTTTTGAAAGAATGAAAGAAATTGATTTGGAAATTCAGGTTTTATTGCAAGAAAAATTTAAACTATACAGCTCATTAGAAAATAAAGATTCAAGCCAAAACTCTCTTCAAACATTGGGAATGACTGTATTAAACGTAACTCCATTTGAAGAGGATGAGAAAATTGAAGAAACTGAATTGGATTCTTTATCAGGTGATGCAATTGTGGATGATTTCACAAATATACCTGTAGATGAACTTGAACAAATTGCTTTAGAAAGTGTTCAAACAGACAGTAATGAAAGTTTTAAAGTAGGGAAACGCAGCCGTCGACAAGTTGTTATTGAACAAGAAAGAAGGAGTTCTGTCAGTCCAAAAGCTACCAAGAAAAGTAACAAGAAAATAAAATCTCCAAATATTTCTCTTATTGAGCAGATTATAACTGATGACCGACCTTTAGAAGATATTATAGCCTTAGAAGAATTAGAAAAGCCTCCTCAAACTAGAAGTAAAGCTCAAAAAGTACAAAATACAAAGAAAAAACCTGCTAAAAAACCCAAATTTACAAAGGCAATAAATTATAATACAACGGATACAAATGTATTTCAAATTAAAGAATGTTCAGTTATTTTAATAAGAGAAGATTTGAATAAGCTGCTAATTCAGAATACATTCGAAAATTATGAATATCAGGAATCTCTTTATGAACCCATAGAATGCACAAATTTTGCAGACGAGTTAGATAATATTGAAAAAGATAATGTTGACATAAATGATGTGCAGTTTGATATGTTAGATGTATCAGAAGATATTGTTATTGGAGACAGTTGCGAAATTAAGTCTGTACAAGATAAAGAATTGGAGACTGTGGAAATTCCTGTTAGTGATGAAATTATATTGGACAATAGTCACACATCTGATGATATCCCAGCTCCTTCCACAGTTTCTGGAGATAATGAATGCAAAATGTATGACTATTCTGCTGATGAAAATCTTCTTCGGGATACTATTACTGTCACAGGAAACGCCGATGCTGTTCTAGCTATTGAAGTGAGTGACATATAAGTTAAACAGATTTTTGTAAGATTTTAAAATAAGCTAATATATTGACTCTAATGATATCTTTTCAGTGTATAGAAAACAATTTTATAGTGGCATGTTTGGATGGCAATGTTTATTACTTTAGTGGTGATGGGCAGCTCATCAATACTCTAAGAGGATCAAACTTGGCTGTGACATGTCTAACAATTGTCAAGGAGAAATATGAAACAATAGTGTACACTGGCTCCTTAGATTCCAGAATACGATATTACGATTTAGAGGTAAGCACAATTTTACTGCTTATTTTAAAAAATTGATAATTCTAGTTGTTTTATTGTGGTGATCACCAAAACACTGTCTTTAGAGTTAAATTTCAATTATGAATTTGTAACATGTAACCAAAACTTCACAATAATATATTTAATTTGTAAAGTGTATAAAATTATTAATATTACATTTGCCGTTTTTATTTCTTAAAAATAAGAAATTGAATATTTATTTATTTTATGGGTTATATAAAATTGCTTTATCCTTCATGTTAAATAATAATAATATCATGGGACATCTCACACATTACCATCTGAACCCAAACTAGGCAGAGCCTGTACTATGGTAATCAGACAAATGATATACATACTTATATATTTTTTAAATACATACTTATATAGATAGATAACTAACACCCAGCCACAGAACAAATACCTATACTCATCGCACAAATATTTTGTCCTGGGTGGGAATCGAACCCACCACCTTTGGCTTACCAACTACACCAACGGGCCAGTCTAATAATAACTCAATATTTATAAAAAAATCAATATTTCAGACAGGGATTGAAAAAGGACCCGAGTGTAATGTCCTTAGCCCTATACAGACTATGGATCGTGCATGGGATACAGTATTTGTTGGGACAAGGACTGGTTTTGTTTTGCAGTTTGAATGTAAGGTAAGGTGAAGTTTCTAGCAATTATTGTTCTATTTTCTCTAAAATTCCAATGTACACATACACCTGATGTCAAACTATCATATTCCATAAATTTCAGAATAATATGTTAATACCAGTAAGCACAGTTAAATTCTCCGATCAGTCTATACTGGCACTGCGTGCTATGAAAGAAGGACCCCGGAAAGTGCTTCTAGTTGCTGCAAGGTCCGAGAATGTGACAATAAAAGACGCCCAAACAGGCCTTCTCTTAAGAACGTTAGAAGGCCCCAAAATGACTGTATACACTCTCCTGTATGAAGAAGGAA
The DNA here is from genome assembly GCA_018247575.1 of Eurytides lysithous rurik. Taxonomy (NCBI): domain Eukaryota; kingdom Metazoa; phylum Arthropoda; class Insecta; order Lepidoptera; family Papilionidae; genus Eurytides; species Eurytides lysithous. Next base: position 13,892 of record DWHO01001384.1, read on the forward strand.
AAGTTTACTGTGGAACAAGCAGTCACCAGATACAAGTTTTTGATTACACTGTAAGTTAATATTCATTGCTAAATTACTTACTACTTAAATTGTTTACTAATAATTTACTTATAAATAATAAAAATAGTTGTTTTGAAATGTTATGACATATTAACTTTATAATATCACATGTATCTACTTTTCTCCTTTTTTCTAATTTAAAATAAACTAATCTTGTCCTATAAATATCATCATTATTCAAATTGGAAATTTATTTGTCAGAGCAGCAAGTAGCAATACATATGGTTTCCTGTTTAAAATACTTAAATCTACTTAAGTTTGAAACTATATGTTGTGTATATAAAAGTTGCAATTATAATAGTTAATAACAGAAGATTTGAATGTTTCATAGACAATATACAATAGATTAGATAGATTTTTTTTAAGTGTTGGTTCCTCACAAGACTTCCTCAAACAGGAAGGTTTGTGTTACATGTAATATTTTTCTATATATAACCAGACTAACCATATGGAAAATTGGCTAAGATACACTTTGAAGTAATATTAATTATTAGCCAATATTAACTACACCTGGAATAGACTTAATTAAGTGTATTCCAGGCAGTAAACATTTAATATAAACTGTGAGGTCTACAATATTGTATTGTGGTTAATTAAAATATTTATATTCAACAAACTAGTATATAAATAAGAATCCATATGCAGGGTCAAGCAGAATTTTGAAGTTATTAGAATTCAAAATACTGAACTTTAATTCAAAGAACAGTGTTTTATGAGCAAGTGTTAGACGCAAACTATGAGACAGATATCAGACTTGATCATTGTTTGTGTGAATAAAGTGATATTTTCTAAGGGAAAAAAATAATCTGGGCAGTGTGGCGAATTCTTTTCACTTTTGTAGGTATAATTTGTGTGTATGTATGTATATATATAAATATATATGCCTTGAGTGGTGCCACTGCATTGCCAGTTTTTCTACCGCCAAGTAGTAATATGACCTTAAACCTTATCTGCATCACATGAGATTATCTTATACACATCATTTTCATAATATAGGTCCATTGACGCAGTCTTTGCATGTTTCAAATGTATTTATTCCATTTATTCTTTACTATAATTTCCAGAGTGGTACCCACGTGGGATCCCATGAGGGCGGCAAGGGTGCAGTGTGTCTGCGTGCGTCAGGGGGACTCCTATTCGCCGGCTGCTACGACGGCTGCGTGTATGTGTATCGGGAAGGCGAGGCCCGCCCGATGGCACAACTCCGCGGCCCGGGGCTGATGCTGCTCTCCCTTGCCGTAGTCGGCAGCAAGGTGCGTCGGTTGGAATTAAATAGTTTACTATGTCTTGCAAGGCTTTATTTCCATGCGCCGCGTCATTTTTTTTGTTTGTTAATTTTCCACAAGTAGACAATCCAACTCGTGGAAACATTCTTTTCCACGGTTTCGGTATCCGAACAAAACATTCGTATTAATCGTATATAGACCCTACTACTGAAAGCGTAAAAATCATTCTATGAAAAATCAAAATCGAGAATAAGTCAAAATAAATCAAACATAAAGACAAAGACAAGAGAATAAATCAAACATAAAGACAATGGTGTATTCTTGAATGGGGAGAGGTTAGAACCAGTGGAAACCACAAAATTTTTAGGTTTAACGGTGGACTCAGGTCTACGATGGGGCCCCCATATCGATGGGCTTGCGAGTAGACTCAGTTCTGCAGCATTCGCGAT
>DWHO01001385.1:0-15624 GCA_018247575.1 Eurytides lysithous rurik
CGGCAAAAAGTACAATGTCACACAAATTCTTTACATAAAAAGGCAAATCATTGATATAAAGTAAGAATAAAAATGGCTCAAGAATAGATCCTTGTGGAACACCCATCCTTAAAGGATTCAGAAGGATTCAGATGATTTCATATTGTTTATATCAACCATCTGGAGTCTCTGATTCCAGTAAAAGGTAATGAGGTCAAGTGCAGCGCCGCGTATACCGTAGTGGTTTAATTTCAATAATAATATTTGATGGTCCACACAATCAAAGGCTTTGGATAAACCGCAAAATACCTATTTCATTCTGCGATTTCTCCCATGCGTCTTAGTCATAAAATATTAAAATGGATAGTGATGTACGTTGTTAAGACTGACAAATGGACTAAGAAATAATCAAAATTTCTAGAAAAGATTGAGTATTGAAAAACGACAGATAACAACTCTCTTGTGTTCACGATAATACTGGGATTAAATAAAACTATAAAATACAATTGTCATAGTTGACACTGTTGCTCCTAACGTTAGGAAATTGTTTGAATTGTTGTTTTTAAATGATTATAAATTCTACTATCAAATATAGAGTTGGCCACCTGGCAGATGTGGAAAAAATATGTAAAGATTATAAATAAAACCAATTAAACTGGGCAACTACTGCCATAGATTAATTAAACTTTAGGCTAAGTTATTTTTATAGTATGAATTATTTTTTATCACCTACTGGAAACGCAAGCGAAAATCTATCCGAAACGTTTACTTTGTTAATCGATATTAGTTTATTTTAACACGAATTTAAGGTCAAATTGAGGATTAAGATTAATACTTAATCTTAATTAACTTTAATATATTGTTAGAAAAAAAAGGACTAACTATATTCCCACAAACTTACCGGCAAGGGTTTGGTGTATTGTTCCTGAAACAAAACAACGCTTTCTTAATTGCAGTCATTACACAGATTTAAATAAAAAACAGGTAATTTTAGTTGCATAACACAAGTCGGCCCTTTTATATTTGCCTGAACCCTTAAATATTTTAAAGATACCGTTGGTTTATGATCTGCCGCCAAAAGGTTGTTGTTACGTTTCAGTTTGCTCTAAATCTGGTTATTGCAAGTTGTGTCTTGTTTCATAAGGTTGCCAGTGAAAAATGCAAATTGGTACAAATTTTTATTAGAACTAATATTTAAAACCACAAGAAAATAATATTGAACCAATATGTGCCGTTAATATAAGAAATAAGAAGCCGTGAAGAATTACATCTAGGTGAGTAAACGTATATTTATGAATAGTAAAAAAACATAAAGTATTCATGTATATTGTATCATAGTATAAAATATTTTGAACACGATTGTATCTATCAATCTTATTTACGATTTAAATTTGATTCCAGAAACCTGCTTTATTTCCTTGTTACTAGGAGCAATTAAATCTATTGTAAGATAAAGATAAACGATAAAACTTTTTACGTCCTAATAAATTTACTGCTACATATGTAGCGCCTAGCCTAACAGTATAATAGAAATAAAAAATAATTAACACAATAAATAAACCCTGTATTTATATAAGAGCACCATCTACTGGTAGCATTTTAACATTCAATAATTGTTTGTTGCAATTATAAAAAATAAAGCGTATGCACCGCCATCTATGTGAATATGCGTGCATTACTATGTTTCTAAGTTTTCTTGCTCGTCTTACTTTGATTTTGTTTTTGTTTAAAGTCGCTAGATGCTGCATTTTACTTTTGGGTTTACATTACTAGTCCATCCACCATCTACCATCACGTCGTTATTTTAGTATGAACACATGCTTTCAAAAGAGAATTTTAATTAATCAATTATCTTTAAACGTAATAGAATATAGTTTAAAATAGTCTAAACCGGACATAATTTACAATAAGAACTTTTACTTGTAAAGTGAAGTTAACGTAAATTTCATATAAAAATAAAATAAAATATTGAATATAAATATTACAAAAAAAACTGCCAAATTACTTTCAAATTAGGCAAAATGTTGTACAGCAATCTAAAATACTGACAGACTAGATTTTGTGTGCTTTGAAATTTTATTTTGAATTAATTTTATCTGCGACCATTTGCTCCCACTTTATCTCTGAGTCATAACAAGAAAAAGAGGTCCCAATAGATGTCCAAATTGATGCTTTGTTTACATTGTGGCAATAAAATAGTTACGACGTGTTGAATAATCGTCTCCAGTTTGAGTGACCATAAATTTGTGTATTTTTAAAGTCACGCAGTTTGGAGTCAATAAAAATTTAACGATTGTGAGGGTGCTCCAATAAAATTGTTACGTGGTTAACGGGCTCTTTTCTTTGTTCGCTTCGGTTGCGCTCAGTATTGTAGAGCATTTACGAGCTCTTCCTACAAGTTTTTTTTTTGATTGCTATTTAATTGCTTCCTTAGCAGGTTAAGCAAACTGTTACATTATTAAAATAATTAAGCAAAACGCCCATTAAAATGTTATCTGTTAATTTGTTCGAAATTTTGTTTTAGCTGTTTATCTCCTTATTTACGACAGTTTTTTGTTTAAATGTGTGTAAAAACTACAAAGGGAGTAACTGTTACTATTTTCTATTATTTATATCCTATACAGCTGTCAGCCGTTGACAAGCGTTGTTTGCCTGTACTGCCTCTTCAAACAAAAATATATATCAACTTGCAAAACACTGTTTTTACAGCCCATTGGATTCGAAATATTCCATGGACGTTATGTAAAGACAAAACGCAACCATTCACGTATACTCACGCAATTCGGTGCAGGCCATAAATAGGCGAATGACGGGATATTCCTAACGTTCCTAAAAGTAATCTATCTCGAGGCCTCGCCGCAATATCGGTTTCTGAACGATTAACAGAGGGCGTGCGTGCCCTTCGCTTTTACGACATGCTTTTACGATGTCGTAAAAGTCGGTTATATAGATGCTATAATCTTTTTCCGCCAACGGCTCCTCCAGCCGCCGATAGATGGCGTTTAACACAAACTGGAATCACTGTCGCCGGTTAAATGTTTAAGTTTTATTGTGTGTTTTGCTAATGTGGTGTGAAATTAATAGGCAATAATGCTTTTATGGGTACTTATGACTGTTTATAGGGGCATAAAGCTGTGCCAGGTAAATGTAGAGGGGGTATTTATTTAAAATTGACCGAAAGCGTTCCAAGTTGTTTTACTACTGGAATAAATTTTTTCGAGTGATGCTAGCTAAACATTCGCTGTTACTAATTATGACCGGTATTTTATAGAGAATATAAAGGATTTTAAAACATCATCAATTATTCCTAAGATGAAAGAGTCGTAACAGTTCTTTTTAGTTTATTAATAAAATGAAAAAATAATGATTTATGTATACCAAATTTCAATATTTAAGAATTACTACCTTGACGATATGATATGCAAAGGTGACAGTTTAAGTACTAAATGCTTTTCAAATTTAAACTTACTTATTGTGTAATTTTAAAAATTTTTTTCGTTTGTCAAAATTTTATAATAACTGAAATCTTTTATTAGGATTTGGTTAAGTTCATCTCATGGTTCTGGGAAGTTAAAATTATTAGGAACACTAATTTAAATTGCCGAGTGTATAAAATGTACTGCCATGTATATTCCTTTAATATTTAAGTCACCGCTTTAGGTTATGAATATTTTAAATAGATTTGTATAGTAAGAGATCTACATACTCAGTGGTTACGTTGTCAACTCAAAATTAATGATTGATAAATATTTGATAATAGATTTTCAAACTTTACTACTATTAAAGCACTCACTATAGCTACGAAATGGAAAACTGGAGAGATCTTTTCTTAAAAGTTTTAAATCACTATTATCGAGAATATTCAGTGTTACTTGAACAATGAGCACGGACAAAAAAAAACTATTTTGCTTTAAAATACTGCAATTGAAAACTAGTTTGATCGGATGGCGAAATACAATTATTTACGAAATTCATACTGAAAAATCCTCTTGACGGTGAAGAATGAATGTATTAACCTCTGATATGTTATTCTGTATCAGCTAAATTCACCATCATTGATGATTTACTTTGGTAGAGGCACACAACGCACGTTATGCTACTCTGAAAAAAAAATTAATCAACTTCGTTTTAATGTTGCCAGTTATTACAATACAGAGCAAGCATAACCCTGAAAGAATGAAGAGAACGGTGTATCTCTATGTTAGAAATAACGCCTGACTAACATCGCCTCAGTATGCAAAGATTAACATCAAGCCCGGCCAGTTTTTCCAAGTAAGTAGATTAAACGCTTGGTCTAATTCAGAGATTCGCAAAAAATTTTTTCTCTTACGTCACTTACAAAATTTTACTGGTTTCGATGAACTGCTGCTACATTTCTATCGCATTCCCAAAACTGGTGAAAACATGTAATCTTTCGGACCACTTTTGGAATCACTTGTCTATATTTTACGATTCTAACTTCAGTAGGTGATTCAAACTATGCGAAAGCATAAATTAATAAAGTACTGGCAATCATTGTAAATATTCTCGCATTTGCAAGTACCTTGATGTTGCATATGTACAAGCGCGGCGGCAGACGCTTGCTCGTTTGCCTCCTAATTCTGATAATAAAATTCTAGCGTAAATCGTGTCTGCACAAGGATTACGGTATTTGATTTCGAAAGAAAATGTCTATAGTCAATGAGCACAGCACCATACAGTGTTTGATTTTCTTTAGTTACATTTCACAGTTCGTAGATGTCAAAGTTGTGCTTTTATCGGTAAGCGTGTAATGAACTTCCAGGTGCCGCCTTATAATTGTACTTACTTCATTTTATAAAATATCTGTGACTGAAGTAACTGAAGTTCATCCAGATACAGGCTTCCAATGCATACACCACAGGCAGATTAGATCTTTAATTTTTAATTTACTGTTAAAAAAACACAGCCCTTATCGTAAAATAGTATTATAGTGTGTCATAAGGTTGTTTTTAATTATCTGTAGTTCGTGGTCGTCGTAGGTCGTGGGAATCGAACCCACGACCTAGGACGTCGAAGCCAATAGCTTAGAAACTACGGCAAACGAGTTATCAAATCGTACATCGACAGGTACACCATATATCCATTTGCCACCACTTTCATCTACTCTATAGTTAACTATTATAATAATTCATACTTCACACTTTCTGTTTACGCAAGGGCCATGATACATTAAAAACACGCAGTACTTAACACAAACGCAGTACTCGAGTAAAACTTTCATGGCCCCATAACTTAGTTTGGAGCGACGGGATTTTAAAACACAATTAAAACGAGATAAAGATCTGAAAGTTATTTTTATTTAACGGTTCTACTGTATCAATAAACTCATTTGGAATAAGGTTCGGAAGAAATCGGCAAGTGTGTAAATGTATGTATATAATGCGAGATTGCAATCTGTGAGAGTGAGTGAGAGTGGTGTTTGCACATCTGCTTTTACGATATTTTCTTACGTATGCTGTTTGCAGTGGCACATTTATGTTGTAAAAGCAATTGACAGAGTTAAGGCATATAAGAACTGAAGATCGAGCTCAGTGGCGTTCCACAAAAGAGGATTGTATCCTGCAGAGGAGTGTATGGAATCGTTTCTTTTTCACAGTAACATTCTAAAATCGTTTAACCCGGTCCCTGTTAACTACATACATACATTAATTTCCCGTGTAGCTAAATCATATACTATATTTATATCACCAAGTTTTTTCTAATGTGACTCTTTTCTAGTTAGTAGACTTTTTATGATTTGGTAGAAACAATTTTAAAAAATCTGTTTAAATATTACAAATGTTTCCTGGTTTGTTCGCTTATAACACAGCAATATAAAGAGGGATCGAAACATGTTTTGCATAAAGCTATGGACAGGTATCTTGACAGATGTCACTTCATATTGAAAAAGGGTAAAAGAATAGAATGATATAAACTATGCGAGTGAAGCTGCGGGGAGCTCTTCGCAATTACATCTTCCATTGCCGAAACACAGCGTTTTGTCGTACAGTTAACGTTCAACACATTTCAAGGACTGCAACGAATTAACAAAGTAATATAACCACGGATAAGTATTTCAACTTCACATTCATCCAGCTGACCGCAGAAACCGCTACCGGGGGCGCGTGGAAAACTTTCGAGCGGTCCGCAGGATTCCCTGTGCAATTAAGTTGCTCCACTTGCGCGAATTGCCAGAGTCCGGACGTCCCCGTATAAATTAAAACGGGCGTGAACAGAAGTGCTATTACGGCGTATTCTAACCAGCGCAGTAACGATACGCACGCAACTCGCAACTTCGCCCGTCTAGACTGAAACTATTCAGATATTACCCACAATTACTTTAAGTTTATCTCACTTCCTTGTCTGTTTTCTTACTGTGCCATAAGAGCGACAGAGAGGCACGATGTTAAAGGGTGACCCGCTGAAATCCGGCCGATTTTCCATGCAATTGAATAAAATACGTTACGGTGTGTTGACGTCACAATGGGCTCTTGACATCCCTCTTAAATGGCGATATGATGATACTTTTCATTTTTAAACGTATTAGGGATACTTTTAAAGTTTCTCGTGACGGATTGATTTAAAATGTGTACAATGTAAATTAAGTACTTATATTTAGGACAAGAAATTATTATCGTTGATATTTATTTCATACAAAGAAATAAAAAAGTGGTTACATAAATATTTTACGGCTAAGTGTTGGCCTACGGACTCCTCTGTGGGCAATTTTTCCCTGTTTTTGAAATTATTTCCGGGATAGACAGATTTTCATCCCATAGATAAGACCTTTGCGATCCGCTGCTTCAATTCTGTGTAAAAAAGTACAAACTAATAATCACATTCCAGATTTATAATATAGGAAAATAAAGTCCGTATCGAGCCAATTTTTTTTTGTGTATCAGGCTGACGAGCAAGCGGCTCATCTGATGGTAACTGATCACCGCCGTCCATGGACATTTGCAGCATTACAGAACGAGCAAATGCGTTGACAGCCTTTTTTGAAAGAGGGAAGGAGGAGGAGTGAGAGGGAGGAAGCGGAAGGGGCGAAGGGATGGAGGAAGGGGATGGGAAGCAAGTACACTTCCACATTACGCCGATTTTCTGTGAGGTTGTGGTTATTATCCAGTTCGAGCCGGCCTATTCAGCAGCGGGAACAGCAGATTGGTTGACCTAAGTTTATTTCTAAATAAAGTTTTTTCAATATGTGTAATAAAAACGATAGCCGATGGGACATGTGAAAGCGGAAGAGTCATTTCACATTCACATCTTGATCCCTAAAGTTTCGTTCAACTTTACCAGGCAATCAGGATTGTTTCCACAAATTTCTAATTAGGGTAGGTTCACTTGCTTTGGCTATTGCTAAAGTATGGATTATTATACACATACATTAATATACACACACGATATGCTAAATTATGTTCAATTGAAAAGTTAAAGTGTTTATATCAAGTGAAGTTATTTAGAACGAATGTACCTTACATTGTATCTTTTTTTTTCGTTCCTATTAAACGTCCTTTATTAAATAAACTAAAATAGTTCGTTTAGTACATATTGCCCGTAATTAGACTACGACTTAAAATTATATCTCGGTTAAATTTTCTGAAGACACTTTGTATACGGTCCTGAATTGCTTATTAAATCTTGTACATACATGTACAACTAAACATTTGTCAATTTTTCGACAAAAATAAAGTTCCCTATGTAATTTAATTCTGTAAAAGTTTAACCCTATTAAATGAAATCATTTAACGGAATTTAAGGCGTTTTTATTTAAAATTTGTTACTTAAATGAAATACGATGAATCCATCTGTCAGTAAGTAAATGAAATTCGCTTTACGGTTAAACCACAATTCTAAATCTGCTCATGCAGTTTAGAATTGTGGTTTAATAAAATAAATATATATTAATATTATTAAAAATTGACAGATTAATAAAAATTGACAGATATCTATTTGTGCTGCATCTGTCTGTCATAATCATTTGATTGAAATAAATCTTTGTTGAATCTGGGCCTTCGCTAGGAACATAAATCCTGATCACAGTTTTTTTTTTGTATCTAAAAGCAAAAGTTTTGTTTCTCTTAGTGGCATTGGCAACCCATGCCGCAAAAGGTTAGTATTTCATAAAAAACAGTCTGGTAAGTGAATTCCCATCCTTAGTTCTTATGAGCGGCGCTATTCTCGAGCAATCATAAAAAGGGCACTAGAAATGCACTGAACGTTCATTCCGCAAGTCGAAACCAAACGAAGCCCTCGCAACAATTTAAGACTTGGTAACTCTTGACTCCGACTGCTTATTGTACATAAACGACTCTGAAGGCAACGTTACATAGACTCGAAATTGTTGCCCATTTTACGCCCTGAATATTCGAAGCCTTACAACATTGTTTCTTTGTTGAAGGTTCTCTTTCCAATTTAATTGTGGTAAAAACAATGACTGTTATGTTTAAACCAGTAAATTTAAACCTATGCTTGCCAGACGAAACTGCAAAAAGTGTAGGTTTAAATTGAAAGCTTTCAAAGCTGTGCTCAAAGTGTGCTTTATTAACTTAAAAAAAAAGCTTTGGTTAAGTTAAGAAAAAAATTAAATTCTGCTCTAGTATTACAAGAAAACGAAAACAGATTTAATACAAGGAGTTATTTTTAAGCATTTTATCTTACTTATCTACTCGTTTCTTGGAGTATTCTTAAGGATAAAATAAAGTTAATTTAAAAAATGAAATGAATCAAGCTCATAGGCAGATTGTGAGTTTAATAATTATTCAAAGTCATTATCAAAACATTTCTAGTTAATTTGCACTTCTTCCAAGATACTTCGAATTGTAAAAGTCAAAGTTCCAATTGTAAAATACACAGTTTTTGTATTATGCAAAAAAAAAACAATTGCAAAACACACTGTGCAGTATTGCAGTAGACAGGGCATTTAAGTGTTAAATGAGAATTTTACACATTTTACACTCTTATATTCTATTGTATGTTTTTGGGCTGTTACACCTAATTTTCAATTTAGTATCTTGATATTTGTTGATTAGTAAATGGGTTATTCTCTTCACACTTATAATAAATGCTAATTATTTGTATTTTCGCAGTCTTACTCGGCCTTTATTAAAGAAAAATATTTAATGTATATTTTACTGTATTAAAATAACTAAGCAATAAATATATTATACACGAAACATATGTTTTTCGCATTATTACACACACTATACAACCATTACATATTTAATTTTCTCAATTATATGTAAATAATATATTGTGTGTATCTTAATTAATATGTGAACAAAGCTGCTTAAAATTAAATAATTTTGATTTCATCTTTTCATCATCGTAATGGCCAATATGATGTAATTTTTAAATTACGCTAATTCGTGGGAAGCAAAACGACGAGACAATCGTTGATATTACGGAGCAAGCATCGCGCGTATCAGGGATGTTGCACGAGAAGCTCTCAAGAGTCGGAAACCTCGCCGAATTTCCGGTAATGGCGTCTGGAACGGCCCGCGCCGCCGTAAACTGGCGGAATTTGCATTATCGCGATATTAATACTAGGGCAACACAAAACTCCGCGCTTTTTGTAACGCCCGCTAAATGTATGTGGGTTACTTCCCTTCGGGGGAAGCTCTGGCGAAATTACCTATCTTATAACCGTTACTATAGATACGTGTATATAGATGTAAAATTGCCTAATCAGTATGGAACAGCCCATTTTATTACAATAAAGGGATTCATAATATATATTTTTTAAAGTAACTTGCAACTTCGACGCTGTACCTGTCATAGTTTCTAGCCTGACTATTGTCTTTTGATTATGATTAACAATTAAACCCATAGAATTAAATTGGTTTTCAATTTAATAAGAATGATCAAATATTAGCAGTTACCTGCTAAACGATAAATCCCTTACCGCACAACGAATATTAAGGGCTGTCTAGAGATAACTAATCGACAATCTTCAAACTAATTAATTCACGCATATTAATCACCAATTAGAGCGCTGATACCATTTGGAATTTAATTAGCAACTGTTCTAATTAGCATTCAAAATGGAAGCTCACGTAAACGCTTATATAAATACTGCGTCTATAGCGAACTGGAGAGCCGTCCGAATACGCTGTTATTTTAATACCCTTATCAAAAAACAAGGCGCATTACAAAATGGCCGCCATTTTCATGAGTTTGCGCGGGGAAACGCTCGTGAAGGCAGCCTGGAAAATTATAACAAAAGGCATCTACCGCTATCTTTGTAATTATAGTAAATCACCTTGCTACAGGCGAGATAAGGCTGTAACTTTTCCGAACCGGAAAGTCGTATAAGCTTCAACCGTCCCACGACTTATGACTGTCTGCTTTCGAACTAAGAAGTTTTCCTATATTACTTGCATAAAAGAGCTTATATTGTCTAACGGTACAAACAAATATGTCCTTTACGGGCAAGGAATAGATTTTCTTTTCGTGCCAACGTAACGTTTTTACGACTGTTCGTATTTAAAATTCGTGCTCGTTCGATGAACGGACCCTTGTTCCGTACAATCCGACCGAAAAGTTGTTAAATTAATGGTCATTTTACATGTAGATAAATATAAAGGTGTTTATGTATTTATCATCGACTACGATAGTAGCTGCCCCGTATACAGATAAAGACGAGTGGGAAGTTTTACTATGGTCTCATAAAAAATGAACTTTATTATTAGTTTTCGAGATTTTGTTTTAGTTTAGTTAAATTTAACGATTACTCGCTTTAAAGTGTTTTCTAATATTCAATCACATTTTATGTAATATGACAGAAACACTATATTTATTTGATTATGTTACGTCATGAACTTGCAAATAATGGTCATTAAGGGTGCTTAAAAGATGTTTTTCCATACAAGTGTCCCGTTTCAGATAGAAAGGGATTTTGCGGTGTTGCAATGTAACATTCACAGGCGCACCTGACTCCGTGTACATTTGTATCTATGTGTGACTAAAGCACTCACACATAGATACATACGACTATTTAAGTTGACCCTTCTTCTTTCCTAATAGCGGTAGCTTTACAGTGGAAATAAAGTTCAAAGCTTGATCGACCAGAGATCTTTATTGTCTGGTCCACCCTACCCCGAGCCTCGTTTAGATTTGACTTCGCTTGTACGGTTAAAAAAAGTCGCTATACATTTCATACTTTTCTCTTTTTCTAATGTATTTAAGATTTAAAACGTTCATAAATATTTGTTTTCAGTTTATGTCATTAATTTGTAAAGAGATTTGTTGAAATAAATAAGGTAAAATATAATTGAGAAAAATCGACTAATGCTATTTCACTAAACTAACTAAACCAATACGACGTATTTGGTGTTGTGATGATGTTCCATCATAAAAAATTGGAAAGATCTTCGTTTATTAAATAGTAAACATTTAGTATTATGTTCATGCATTATTATACGGATGAAGCGACGTTTCATTGAGAAGTCACGTATTAAATGGAGGCAAGTGAGCATACTAGCGTAGCATCGCTTCCAGGGCTGTGGATATAAGACAACGAGTTGGCTAGCCGTAACTCGCCCCGGGATAGTTAAATGTACGAATAACGTCCGATATTGCGCCCGCGGCTCCGGCCAACGATCTGCTACATAACACGATCCAATTAAATTGGGACGAATTTACGAGTACACGCCCGGCTACGGGAGGCGTCTTTAATTTGTTTGCTTTAACAATAAATGGCGTCGTAATTGTATGTGCGGCGGGAAACTATTTTTCACGATGTGCTAGCGGGCTTTAGTTACGAAGTTTTTTTTGTATATAGGCATTTATTTTTTGTTTAATTTCCTTTTTTAATCATTTAATATTTTTCCCAATAACTTCTCTCTTCTTTTTGAAAATCTATTTCAATGAAGGCTTTATGTACTGTTCAAGTGATTAAGTAGAAAGTGTAAAACTGGTTACGTTGTTTTAAAACTTATTTTTTTTTAATATATTAGACATGTTAGTAAAGTAAAATTAGTTGAACCGAAAAGTTCGTTCGTTAAAGACTGAGTTTATATTAGATCGTTAAATAAGTAACGGACGTTTAAGCCACAGGGTGATTTTCAGAAACGAGTTTAATTTCAAATCACCTGAACCAATTTCCCACTCCCCAATAACTCGTGCAGTCCGCCGGGGATAATTTAAAATGCCACGGCGAATTTCCCCCATTTCGGATAGTTGGCAATTGCAGCATCGATTTTCGTCGACTAGCGTATATGCGAATTCAGCCTTTCGTGCCGAGGTTTGTCAATTCCGTACTAACTCAGTAGGTTAGATACTCGTGAAACATTCTTGGACTAATTTAAAACTTTGTACATATTATTGATTTTAAAACTATGATATTTCCTGTTAAACTTTGTAGCGAACTTTATGTATTTTCGAACAAAGGCTTGGCATCTTTACGTTTAAATTCGAGATCAATCGTTTCATCGGAATCAATTTAACAATTGCTTGTGTGTTTAACAAGGGCTCTATAAGACCGAAAATGGACAAAATTGACCAATAACCAATACTACCACAAATGAAACAGTATTAGTGAATTATCCATTTTGGTATTACTTTTTTTTTGATCGAGATATTCACTTGTGAAACAACTGAAACGTAACTGTATCGTTGTACAAACATTTATTCGAAATTCAAATGTGAATATAATCTCCATACCAAACGACGGAAAAGATCGCTCTTGACCGGTAGCGTTTTGCGACTGCGCGAAACCCTGCTAATAGCCACATTGATTTTGCAGATAGGAGCCAGGTTGGGAGAAGCGAACCCATCCACCACCTCCCGCTGCAATATCGCTGTGTGAACATCCAATGAAAGTTCCCTATATCCCCAAGTATACAGACGCTTCGTATAACGCTCATTGTATATGACGAACACGAATGTTAAACGCAACTGTATTTTTGTCCTGGCTCAGACAATAGTGAGTATAGTAATAACTATATTATTATAGCCTATTCGTTTCAAGCTGTCTTTCGTACTTTACGCCTGAAGCGACGTATTACTGCGGGGAAAACAAAATTGTTATTGTCCGTATACAATTCATATGTTTCAAAACGTTACGTGCCTTTCGAGATTTTTTATGTGTACATTGTTTTGTATACTGTCATTTTTAACGTTGGTTATGTCATATATATGCAAACCTTTCTTTATTTCGTCTCTAATACGTTGGCCTTTTTCATCGTGATTTGTTTACAAACGTCGAAATTGGGTGTTATGCGTCGGTTATACATTGGTATATCTGTAACAGAAGAAAGTTACTAACTTTATTATAGTTTATTCAATTACAAGCCGATGCTATTCGAATTGAAAGGATTTTAAAACTGCTGTACGGGCTTTCATTACGCTTTCACTGGGGCTACAGTCCCGAACAATGGCCCATTCGAATACTTACCTCGCCTGATCAAAAGCGTTTAGTAAGTCCCGCCAAATAGAAATTCAGTGAGGGTAGACGTGAGAATATACGTGATATTTAATAAAGTACAATCACATACAGTTCGTGTAATATTTTAATCTAAATCGAGTCATTAAATTCAATGACGTCGTTTCCATTTCCAATTCTCATGACCCACTACTTTTGACAGCTAGTTTCATTGAAAATTATTTATCTACGACTGCGTGTTTTTCGTATTTAATAAATATAATAATAAAAGCGATTGAACTAGACATTTTGTTAAATTTGTTACAAAAATAATTGAAGACTCTTACTCCCAAACAGTACTGTGCAACAACTGCTGCGTTACGATTTGACGTGTGGGTTGTATGTGCGTTTATATTTCTGGCTGAAAAGTGTAGTGCAAAGTCAAGTAGTTCGGAACTCGTGAATTTCAAATACGGTGTTATGGACAAGTCCATCGCTGTGCTAAGTCGTCATCGCTTATCATCAAACCATCTAACCAACCAAGAAACAGCTCACCTGTTTAATCACTTTATATCTCAAAAAATCTGCATCATTCAGCATATTCGTGCTTCTCAAATTTCTCAGTAATGACATAATACGCCCTAGGAGAAATATCATAACCGACTACTCACAATGATAGTAATAGAAATTATTAAGTTTGCCGGCTCTAATAATAAAAAAATAAGTTATGAGACCTAAAGCAATGAGATTGTTGGGTAACAACCAATGCTCATCGCTTTGCCTCAAATACAGGTCGGTGTTATTCTAGAGAATGGGTTAATTTTTCGACTTCTGTCGTCACATAATGTATACTAAAAAACAGTAAGTCATGGCAATTCGATTACTGTTTTTTAAACTTTTATACATTAAAAAAAACGTAAAGACTATTTCAAGAATACACTTTCAAAGAAAGATAAAGTTGACAGGAGTTATTTATTGGATTCCAGTAATCATTGTTTATAATTTTTGCTGATACATTCAGCACTCTTTCTTTTTTGACAATGTAAAGACATTGGACAACATAATTAAAAACCGGGAACTTAAATGACCATTCGTAATTTTTAATTAATACATGCATTTTTTCTAATACTTAACTATGGCTATAACTTAAAAACCTTTTAAAATTCTCAGGAAATAGAAAACGTGTTTTACTGATTGCGGTTTTTAAGGCGCCTCTCTTAAAATTTACGTGGTACCTAGATGTCTGTTTTACAAATATGATATTCTAAATGCTATATGATACTGTGCATTACAAAATGGTCACAGACTGGTGCCTAACATATGTTTTAAGAGCATAAAACTTGTGGTCGATCGTGCGAAGTTGTAAAGACTGTACTTGAATACCCATGATTATACCGGAATGTTGCAGACATAAAATTTTTACGATTAAAAGCTGACATAAAAGGCTTTATGTACCGCCAGGTGCGTAATGAATATTGTTTCCTACGGGAAATTTTTGTAAAATTTAAATACGTTGAAATTATTCACCACGTAAAACAAAAATTTTTCTCTCGACGTCGGTAGTTTGTCTATGTAACCTCTTTTGAGCATACTGTATGCTGAAGGTGTTTGTAGTATCAATGTCAAACATAATAAGCAGGTGCCAGTTAATATGAATACATCAATTTTTATATCGTAAAATTTAATTTAATATCCAATAATCAATAATCAAATAATCCAAATATGAAGGTGACTTATACTCAGTCGACATTATCATTATGGTTGATGTTAAGTTATTATATCTAATGAAATAAATATAACAATATTCGTTCGTTCGTTATGTAATTTTAAGACTTTCCCTGGTTTACTCTTATCAATTATCGTTGTAGATCTAATAACAATGAATTTTCTATCGAAACAAACTTGGGTCAAACCACTTATATAAAAAAAAATAATCGTTATTATCTGTTAATAATTGGTAGAAATATCTCACGAATTTAGATTCTCAAAAATATCTGAAAAATTTATGTTCTTTCGATTCCCGTAGAAATCTCTATTTCAAGTTGGTTTAAATAAAATCTGGTGTATGATAATTTGAGATTGATAAGTGGAAATACATTTTACTTGTTATATTTTAATAATCTGTTTTATTTGACATGCCATTGTCCTACTTCACATTCAGACTATATTAAACAAATATTATATCTTTTTTCCCTTTTTATTTTAATTTATTAACGCTGTATTGTAAGACAGAAATATCTTGTTTCAGATACATAAATCTTACGCGAACAAACGCGCAGATC
>DWHO01001386.1:0-15622 GCA_018247575.1 Eurytides lysithous rurik
TCTGCGCAAACGCTTGTGCACTATAATATATCCTGCGCACTTGACTGATCTCTTGTAGATCGGCCGCCGTGGCCGGATTCGGTCGGGAGGACATCATATTTACCTATCAGTGATGAGTGTTGCTGAAGGCGACACTAAGGTGGGGTATGTGGCGACGCAATCATTTAAATTTAAGATTTTTATTATTTTTATTTTATTGTTACCTTAGTTTATAATTTATATTTTTTTCTTTATTATAATTTTGTAAGCATCGTGTATTTGCCATTTAAAAAATATATATATTAAGAAGGCAACGCAACGCTCTGATTGGCTAACGGGGTCGCTCCTGATTGGTCAGCCATTTAGCGCGTAACATCTTCGCGCTCAAAGTTTGGCGCGCTTATGAAAAAATTAGTCTGGTTTAACCGCGCACGGAGGTAAAAACAATTGCGCACTTATGTTTAGTTTTCAAACTCAAGCCACTGATTTTTTCGCGATCAAGCAGTCAAACGGAGTGATCGTACTTTTGGACTAATAACATTAAACTTAAAACTATTGGACATAGAATATAAATAATACTCATAAACTACGTACGCACTTATAAACGATGACAAAACAGCTTATTTAGACTATTTTTTTACAACTGAACATTCAACATTACAATAAATAAATTGTACGTAATATTTATTTCGCGTTCGGTGTTTCTCAGTAGGACATAGACAACTTTACATTACGTTTGCAATAGATTTAACATACGAGAAAACAGTCAATACTCTGAATTAGCACGTCTTTCGACCGTTATCTGCCAGCTTACACGGTGACATAAATTTAAAGCAGTATACAGTGGTATAACTAAGCTAACTTACCATTTAAGTAAGCAGTTCCAAAGTGAGTCGTACAAATATGTATGTTAAATAATAGGTATTCAAATTATACTTTATCTAATCGAGTTTAAGGCTGAAACTTGCTGCTTATTAAGTTGCGAGAATGTAACGTGCATATCCATTTTAAAGATTTAAAAATATCACATATCCATTTCTAAGCGACTTATAAAAAGGAGATTTTTAATCTAAACTTACCGTGTTCGGTTGAGAAGGGCAATGCTTGCCGAGAAAATTATTGGACACAGAGATGCCCCATCATAAACCTCTTAGTATTGATTGCAAATCAGGGCCGCAATAGCACTGTGCTGTCTTAAAAAAGCGTATCACTTACCTTTAGGCGTCCAACCTTTTCAAATCCCTATTTAATTTGAAACAAAAAAAAACTATTTTTCTCACCTGTAAAAATTAAAATCGCAAATGAGTTGCAGTTATGAAGTAACATGTTACCCATTTATTACATTCATATTCACTCCAATCTACTATAATTTTGCAGTACTGCGACAATATAAGAAGACTTGGTTATCTCTTCTATATTAGATGTTGCATTGCAGCAACATTGGTCCAGATAGGTACAAATGAAATAAAGGATTTATCGCATAGTTTATTAATATTTCAGTAGACCCTTTACCAAATTATTTAAAGTAAATAAATAGAACTACATACTCGTAAGTACCATTCCTTTATCGAATATTTTAAATCGTCTGCAGACGATCGGACGACACTGTTTCAACCGTAAATAAACTTTATCATAAAAACAAGCAAAACAGCTATATTGCAAACATTTCTCTATATTTATATAAATAAATAACACTCTTTTTATTTATATATCATCTTTTTGTAAATATATAATAAATTTATATGTGAAACACTTTTAAATTCACACATCTAAATATCGTATTTGCTCAAACAAATTTCGAAAACTGTTTTTTCATACTTTTTAAGATATTACTGATCTAAGGCACAATCTGCTAAACTTGATATAGTTAACTATCACTCATTATTTCAAACAGGCTCCTCATTAACAGTAACCACTTTTATGTTAATATGTTATATTAATCTTTTAATTATATTCATAACATAATAAATTTAACAGGAAAATATCAACGATGTTATCAATCTTTTTCTACCTTTACATACAATTGCTTTTATTGATTTATCTATCTTACATATTACACACATAACAACTTAAAACAAAATTAAAATGTTGGTAAGCTGTGTTTTGGTATTAAGGTGAGGATTGCTAGACTAAAGCATTTCTGTTTATAACAAGAAAGAGTATCAATCAAAATTTGTGGCTTAAGTTAAAAACTCCAACAATGGTTTTGATATTTTGAGATTTTTAAAAATGTAATATGTCATTTAAACTTAAATTTTTAGACTTATTATAATATAATAACACCAAGAAAATTATTGAATTTTGGAATGTATTTAAGAATATTTCAAGAGGATTCAAAAATACTGGCGTTTATAACATTTTTAAACATACAGGCTTTGTTTGAAAAAAAAATAGTATTTTATAAATAATGCTTTTACAATAGAAATAATTTAACAAATACAATGAGATGAAATTAATTTGCTAAAATCCTCTAACAAAATGCAAAAAATGAATTTTCGAAGATTTTAGAAAATTACTTTTATCTGTCATAAGTTATGGTCCGTAGTAACCTGATTCTATAACTACCTTAAAACTTTTTTCACAAACTGTAACAATCAACAAAAGATTTCCAGCTCATATCAAATAAATTAAGCATGAGGAATTATTATTTTGTACCATTATAAATATGGTAGATTTTGTACAATAAAACCTCCCTACTTGATCTTTTGACACTGTATTAACAAAATTAATTAAATCAATTAATTTCTATATAGTAAACCTCTGTAATTCTGTAAACATTTTATAATTAAGATCTCTTATTATTTCTACTCTATATTCTATAAATATATTAACTCTATTAAATATTAAAGGCAATATCTATCATTAGATATGGACGGATTAAGTAAAGGCGCCCAACGGGGTTACCATTTAATCATATTAATAGCACTTAAACAAGTCTATACTTAGCTAACTTGCGGTGCAACGGTAGGGACCAAATATAAAAGTACATATTCAAGTCTACATATTATTATATTCAACAATGAAACAGCATAATATAAGAATATCTATAAATAAAATGTGTTGCATGTTTCAGGTAACTCACTAGGTCCATTTACTCGAGGACGGACTACCGCTCACCTGCTCCCTATACTAGTAGCGAAATCAAATAACAAAATAAACTACATAACTTCGTTGGTAAACATAATTTCAGTTCCACCTAAGTCAATTTCGTAAACTTAACAGGCAAGACCACAACCGATATTAAGTACTTATTAGCTACAGGAATAAAAATCTCATGTTAGTTACACTAATTCCAATGGTAGTGTATCAGACCAATGATACTCGTGGAAAAACAGAATGACAAAAGTAAATTAAAATATACTAGTCAATTTAGATAAAAAGGATTATTAAGTTACTAGCCAATATTCTTAGTACCAAGCAAAATTCAAATAAAAATAAAATCCCCATCTTCTTTAACAGATTGAGCACTCAACACATTATTGATCACTTTTCTATTTTAATCCCACAAAATGTTTTTTAAGAGTTGTGAATGTCATTATTTTAAATATTGCCAATCAATTATACTAACAAGTAAAATATATATAGGCACCAAATCCGAGCACGCGATCTTTTATGTAGACAGATCACAACATATCTACATGGATGTAAAACAAAACTATTTTTGTGCGAGTTATACATCTAATATTCTTCCTAACTGTTGAGCCTTCTTGAAAACATTGAGCAAATGTGCCTTTTTCAGATTTATTTCTTTTCTATTTCTTTGCCTCATATATTTATGGGTGTCAATTTAAGTACATGTGTTAACATCTAAATCAGTTTAATTTAGTATAATAAATAAATAACAACAAAATATTCTTTAAAAACTTGTACATTAAGTATAAGTCGTGGACTTGCATTACATGCATTAAGAACAACATAAAATGGAATGTAGAATTTATAATTCCTGTCTGTCATACAATCACATTAAAAAACAATATTGGAAATATAGGCTTAGCCCACTAATATGTTGTCATTATTGAAATGTAAAAATATATTAATTTGTACACTTTTCAATTTCAGTTTTAAAAACATTTGTAAAATTGACTATCGCACCAAAATTTCTCTTAGTATGTTTATTTTTGAATAATGTTCATGTACTATTTAAGTACATCATAATTAAGTAATAAATAAAATAAAAATCTTTTTAAGATAAAAATTCAAAGTATCACTTCATTCCCCACCCAAGGCTCTGGATTTGTTTAATCAATCTCAAATCATGGAATGCATCATGTTTCAACTTGGAATGTAAAATCTCATCAACATCATTTCATTTAACATTCTACCATACTGTACCTAATTTCATACTATCTCATCTTACCCTTTCAGTTAATTACTAAAATATCAATACAAATAACTGAACATTATCTATTATAACCACTAAATAACTTTCAAAATAATTTGCACTTTTTTTTAATTACAGCTTCGGGGGGACGTTCAGCGTAAGACATGTTCGAAGCACATTCACCTTAAGTGCTACATTTTTTTTAAATATTTAAAATGAAATATTTCGAAATACAAAGATCATGGTAGTGCACTAAAAGTATTGAAAATAATAATTATATAGATAAGTTGTGAAAGGTGAAGTACTTTCGAAGTGCTTACGGACTATGCACAAAAATTATGCAAAAAGTGCATCGTAAAACACTAAATCAATAGTTGTCGAACGGCCCCCCTGCAAACAGTCATTGATGGCTTTTGCTCAACAGGTGGGAGTTGAATTCGTAAACATTGCAACATTGTTCCCCGCAGATGTTACATTTCCAAGGATTGGAATCGCAGTGGCATCCCTTATGTAAAAAGTAGAGTGTTGAGTCAGGAAATGTTATAGAACAGAATGTACATACAAGTGATGAGGGAAGCATTGCCGCATCACCATGCGTTGACGTAATTACACCTCCTTCAGATGGTGAGGCTCGAGATGTCTGAAAATATTTGAACATAAATTGTTTAAATTGTTTTTGTTAAATAAAATTAATATTCTTTACTCCTTATAAAAAATTAAGAGAAAATTTAAGGGTAAAAAGAAATAGCCACATAAAATACCTCATCTCAATATTTGATTAAAGGATAATTAATAAAAAATAATTGAAACTACAAATGTCTATTATCTTGGCAAAAATTAAAATGATTTACATTGTATTAGTTACAATTTAATAGGTCCAGTCTTGAAATTCTCATTCAAGAACTTGAACTACTCTTGTATGAACATTTTAAAAATAAACGGAATAGTTATTTACCTAACATGTAGTCTGATACATGCAAACAAAGAATTATTATGAAATATGTAAACAAAAAACTAACTTTTTATTAAAATTATTTATAAATCATATTACATATTTTAATTATATTAAATGATATTATTAAATGTCTCATTATTAGTTCCAATAAGAATAAAAATAGAATTTGTTGTAACAATGTTATATCATATGGCCTCTCTCATGGCAATGTGATGGTTTGAAACCATCTATAAACCAACTAACTGCACTAATATACAATAATTATTATAATAAAAGACTTTTTCGCGCGGTAGAGCCTCACAGCAGCTCTCATTGGTGTTGAATGGGCTGGCTCAATTGGGCTAAGTTCCACGAGCTCACAGAAAATCGGCGTAAAGTAGAAGTGTTTGTGCTTCCGCGTTTCGTCCGGTGAGAGGTGGTCCACTCCGGTTCCTCTTCCTTTCCACCTAATCCCCCTCCTCTCAAAAATCGCATCTTAATCACTGCTATCCATGAACAACACAAAACAACTTTGATTTTGTGAATGTCCATGGGTAGCAGTAATTGTTTATTGAACCAGCCGCTTGGCCGTTTGCCTCCTGTGCCATTAAAAAAATAGATCTCCATCTAAGAATTAATAAATAATGTCTTTTTTTTTAATCTGCATTAACACTTTTTGTGTTGTAAGCAATAAACCATGTAACCATTAGTTAGTGGAAACAATATGGCAACACAATTTCAGTCCCTCTGTATATAATACTGTGTAAGATTTTACAATTTAATTATCAAATTGATTTGAAAGCATTGAAATTTTTAACCTTCCTTGGTAACCCAATTATTTAGTACATCTTTAGTGTCGCTATCATAATAAACCTCAGAGTCTATTAAATTGTGATGATTGTAAGAAAGATCTCCAGTAACAAAAGCATAACGAAAATAATTCTTACATTAGATCCTCGTGAACGACCGCGTGCGGAAATCCGTCTTCGTAGATCTTCCCGCAGCAGACTTTTAAGTGGTGATACCTTGATCAATGATGATAAACTTGAAGACACACCTCGTTTATCCCCACCATTTGCTTCATTATCTCTTAACTCTCCTGCACTTCCTTCTTCTTGTGTATGAGGTTCCTGAAATTTTTTATGGTCACAAATAAAAAGGGGTAGTATTATTGTCTGTCTTAAATAAAAATGATCATTTTAACTGACTACTGACTACATACCACAATAAATTGTCATCAAAGTACCAACATAGATAATTTATTTAATAATTCAAATCATATAAGTTTTATAAAAAATACAATAATTGATAATATCTACTTCATAATTAAATACATAATTGGTAAAGTTGTTATTAATGTGATATTATCATTAAGAAATATTTAAATTATAACAAAACATCACAAAAGTTGTTTATGTAAACATATAAAAACATTTTGCTTTTGAGTTTAGTCAAATTAGATTAATAATATATATTTAATATATATTAGGTACTAATAAATAGACCACTATTGCCAAGTTTTCCATATAATATCTTACAATCAAGTAAGATATTATACAACAACAGAAAGAATGGTCATAAAACATGACATGATGGCTGTTTGAACTAAAGCTTGCAAACTTAAGGTCTTAATTATTGTTAGATTCTCTTATTAATGTTAATTTCTCTTTATTTGTACATTACAAAAATTACCAACTACTTACCTGTTTAATTGGTATGAGAGTAATAGATGGTGTAATGTTTGTGGGAAGACCTGCTGACAAAGAACTACTAGCCACAGCGCTATCACCAGATTGAGGTGAACTGGGGCCTTCTCCATTAATTCGTGTTTCTGATGATAACAAAATATTTAGAACAATTTTGTATAAGATAACACATCTCAGTTATATAGTTATGTAGCAGTTACCTGAATTTCCTAAGTGATTGGACTGGCCGGGAGAAAAAGTTTCATTATTGTCAGGCATTGATATTTCTACATGAGGTGTCAGGTAATGCATTGGGGGTGTCGCATTGTCTACAGACCGTTCACCATTACTGTCACCACTGTCAGAATACGCAGCAGCTACGGATACTGAAAGTCCTGAACCAAGGGATCCTAAAGCATTAATTGTACTAGGATCAATAGTACCATCTGCATATGCCGCATTTGCAATGCCAGCAGCAAGGAGTGATACTGAATTGTTTCCTGGACCAGGATTATCCAAATCAATACCATGCCTGCAAAATATAAAATATTTTATTTTTGACTTCCTTCTATAACTAAAACTTGGAGATTTTATACAAATCTGAACCATACCTATTGAAGAAGTGAACTCTTAAACTTTTCATAGTAGGAGCTCGGTAGCTACAGAGTGGGCAAGTCTTAACTAGGTCATGTTGACCAACATGTTCATTTTGGAAATGTGCACGCATTGCAATTTGTCGTTGAAAACCTCTATTACATATTGGGCAATGATATGGCAAGCTTTTTGTGTGCGTCGTAAAATGTTCAGCTAAATGGTCTTTTCTAAAAAATCTCTTTTGGCATACGCGACATTCATATGGTTTAACACCTGTATGGCGCATTTTATGTCTACGCATGTTGGCGCCATTTGAAAATTTCATATTGCACACATCACATTCAAAAAGCTTTCGATGTGGTCGAGCATCAGTATTCTGGGCTGCTGCCACATTATTATTGTCAGGTGAACATTGCGCCATATGTGTTGTTAACGCACGACTGCTAAGTGTACTAAAACTGTTACAAGTGGTACACTTTAAGAGCGTGCTGTTACCTCTTTTAGGGGTATCTTTACTGGCTGTAGCGGTCTGAAAGCAAATAAAGAAATACTTATAATTATACTACAATATACAAATATATACAATGTCTGAAGTTAAAAGAAGTTAAATAATGTTGATAATTAATTATCTCAAAACCCTAAAATGGATTTAGAAAAAAAAAAATGACAGGGAGTCACAATGCCAAACATATATGCAAAGGCATAATAGGAGAGGTTCTTTCTTGACCTACAGTTTCAGAATTATATATTATGCACAACCATGATATATTCATCTGATTGCCCAAGCCACAGAGGCTATTTCTACTGCTCACAGTTACAAATAGCATCATATCTAGTCAGTCTAGTCCAGAGAATGCAATAAAGCAATGTACAACAAACTTGTATGTCCCATTATGTTGTTACAATTCCACTTGATTTAGTAAAATAAGTTTTTGGTTATTGCTAAAAAATCTTTCATGTACTCAGTTCAAGTTACCACAAGATCTACAAATTAAATAACAGAAATGTGCCAAGAGCATTTGATGTTAATGAAATTTTTAAAAAATTATAATACTGACCGGTTCATTTTTTACTGTTGTTAAATTCGGCGACACCGTGCCAGAATCGGCCTCCGTTTCCCCTTTTGATGACATCACATTACCAGGTCGCGGCCTTTCTGTTCATCACTCTCCCTCCTTGTGAGTCTACCAACAGTAAATTAAAGGTCGTACTAATTTCCACAATTTTCACAATTACATTATTTAATATACGGTCCGTAATAAAAAAAACATGAATAAATTATGTGAGAAAGAATGGCGAGTTGACCCATTTACGAAAACATACGATTTATCGACTAACGATATAGTATTTAGAATCGCTATCAGTTGTTTCCTACGCTTATCCTGTAGTATATTAGCGAAATATAAAAGCAAAACCGTACACTATTGCAAGAATAAACGACAAACACAACTCGCTTACTTGATAGTCTGTCTTGATACGTCGACAGGCTGAACAGCGGTAATTTAGGGAGAGATCGCTATGTGGCCTAATTCAATGCTTGAACTCTATGCACAAAATACGTGTTACATGAATAACTGTAAATGCACAAATAAGTGGGTCTCTACCATTAGCTCATGTTAATTGAACACTAAATTACGTTATCACTCTTACTTTACGTTTTAATTTTGTGTATTTGAAAGAAATCACAAACATTTAATCATGCCCATTCTGTAGCACTACCTACTTGCTCGACTGCGATGTGATCGGTTCGGTATTTCCGTAGGGAATTTCGGATAAATAAAACTGAGTGATTTGTCTTTTTTTTTACAAGGTAACCCTTTTCTGGTAACACCGCACTAGTAAACATAGTGTAATTTATTACAACATGATATCAAAGCTGTTAATACAAAATTTACTTTATATTTAACAATAATAATATTTATTTTATAATATAGAAATATTATTCATACAAAAATAGTTAATATAATTTTATAAAAAAAAATTAAGGTAAAATGACATCTATATTATTAAATTACTTCTCGAAATAAGAATGATCAATAAAACTGAACTAAATATTAAGTTGCTTAGGTAAAGTTAAAAGTTATTTAAGCGCTGTTCTATGCCCATGTTTCTCTTTTTCTAAGTGTTTACGTATGTACCTATACTGTAAACAACAATAAATTATTGTAGTTACCGGTTGTACGTAGTAAATTGAATATCTATCAGGACTTGAAGTACAAGAATATAACCAGAACATTACCTTTTGAACACATTTCATTTTGAAAGCATTTCCTCGCTCTAAAAACATAGACGTATTTTCGAGTTCTAGAAATCATCATAAGGTTACTTAAGATCCCTAGGACACTATAGTTTAAACTATATTATAAAGATTGTATTAGCATTAGAATTCTTGATGAAAAGTAAAACAGTTTTAAAAGAATGTTTTAACGTAATTACTAAGGCGTTAAATAAATATAAAAAAAATATTTATATAAATTGCTAGGCAAACAATTTAAAAATTACACATGTAACTTTTATATTTAAAAAAATCTTTATTAAACTTTAACACCTGTCGAATACCTATAAACGTTATATAAGAAACTTATTAAAAAATAGAACAAACTTTTAAAAAATATTATTTACAGTTTCTTCAATTATTAATTAAATATTATCACCCGAAACTGTAAGTATTCCAAACTCGTATTTGAACATAATTGGTTTGAAATTTGTTCTTGTCCGCAGCTACACAGTAAAACTTTTTACGAATTGTAAAGTATTACTAATGATGTAAATACGTAAAATGACAAAATCTCGGTCTTTTTAGATATCGTTATGTAAAATTGGAACTTAGTTATGTTTATTTATATGTCATAATATATTTACCCGAAAATATGTTTAATAAACGTTATTTGAGAAATCATTGTTCTATAGAATTAGGTGATAGAATGTTAGTCTGTAAAAACTGACATTGACAGACCTAAATTACGTTTAGATACCTTGAATGAGAAACGAAACATTGTAATCAGAATCAGAAATTAACACTTTCTATTATATTTGCTTGATTTGTTTTTATTCTAAAAACAAAAATTAAGCTACTTTATTGATGTTTAAGTTTTAGCGATGTAGTATATGAAATAAAGGTGTTTTTTGCGTTTTA
Organism: Eurytides lysithous rurik; assembly: GCA_018247575.1. Classification (NCBI taxonomy): domain Eukaryota; kingdom Metazoa; phylum Arthropoda; class Insecta; order Lepidoptera; family Papilionidae; genus Eurytides; species Eurytides lysithous. Next base: position 10,650 of record DWHO01001386.1, read on the forward strand.
TGAGTCTGAATGAAATCTTTGAAATTGTTATGGTCGTTGGAAACGGAAACATTTAGTCTGGAACTATCTGTACAATGTGCTCTTCATCTATATTAACATTTTTTAGCCAATGGAGGCTTTGGATAAGGCCTTTCTTAATCGCTTTATATTTCATATTAGTTATAATACTGGTGCCTTTACTGGTCATTCACTCTATAAATAATGGATTTACAAAATCAGATCAAGGTTCTTTAGTAGCCGGAGGATTCGTTTTAATGGCTCTACCTATTTCTATATGGCAAATAACTCAACATATTGTGCATTACACAAAACCTTCCCTACAAAAACACATTATTAGGTAAGTTGCATAATTAAATTTAGAATACTTAATTTGATTTAATATATCAATAGTTTTTAGTACAAACATTTTATGTATGTTTATTTTTTTATAGTTATAAGCATAATTATATTGTTTTATAGTTGCATAATATATTATGCAACTATAAAATTATATTAAAGTAATGAAAATCTGTTTAAATCGGCGTAAAGTGGAAGTGCTTTTGCTTCCGCATTTTGTCTGATGATACGGTGGCTGGTGGCCCACCCCTTTTCCACCTGCTCTCTTCCTCTCTCCTTCTCCCTCTTCCTCATTTTCACTGGCTCTCTCCCTATCACTCTTCTTAAAATTTACCAACCTTCAAGGCTGACAATGCATTTGCAAGTTTTGTAATGTTGCAAATGTCCATGGGGGGCTGTAGTCACTTACCATTAGGTGATCCGCATGCTCCTTCTCAGCCTACTCTATAAAAAAATTCTGGTGACAAATTCCCTTTAAAGTTATTGAAACATTCTTATTGTAGATTTATCCCATGGAAATTTTAAAATATTGTTTAAATTTTACAAACATTACAGAATATTGTGGATGGTTCCAATATATGCTTTAAATGCATGGATTGGTCTGGAATTCCCTGAACAATCAATTTACATGGACTCTTTAAGAGAATGTTATGAAGCCTATGTAATTTACAACTTTATGATATATTTACTGAATTATCTTAATGAAGGGCAGGAACTGGAAGCAGTACTTGAAACTAAACCACAGGTGTACCACATATTTCCCTTATGCTGTTTAACTCCTTGGGAAATGGGAAGGTGAGTAGAAAATAGTAGCTTTTAAATTATAGAGGAACACAAAAAATAAATTTATTTAAATAAAATTTTATAAGTTGTCTTGAAAGTTTTCAGTGTGAGCAATCAAAAACTAACTTCTTTCCTAGTGGTGTATGTTCTTATTCTATGTATTCATTCAATATTAAATATAAACTTTGATTTTAGTGAATTTGTACATAATTGCAAACATGGAATACTGCAGTACACACTGGTAAGACCTCTAACAACAGTGATATCAATGATCTGTGAACTTTGTGGTGTTTATGGAGAAAGTGACTTCAGTTCTAATGTAGCATTCCCTTATATAATTGCTATTAACAACCTGTCTCAGTTTGTTGCAATGTACTGTTTGGTATTATTCTATAGAGCGAATAGAGAAGAATTGAAACCAATGAAGCCAATAGGAAAATTTTTATGTATCAAAGCTGTTGTGTTCTTTTCATTCTTGTAAGTTTCCTCTATTATCTCAACTTTTTTTATAAATTCTAACTTATTATACAAAGATATTCATAATACATGAAAATATTTTACATTACAGCCAAGGAGTTCTTATTAATATTTTAGTTTATTGTGGAGTTATATCAACTATATTTGATATATCCGATCAAGATAAGGTAAAAATTATATCTTCAAAATTACAGGTGAGCACCATTCTTATATACAAATTATTATATTGAAATACTAATACATATTACATATTATATATATAAAGATGTGAAGAGAAATTGTTGTGTGGACATTATTTTTTTATATTATTCATAAAATATACACTGACTGGTAAAAGACCGTACATACTAAAGGGGGATGTTCAGTAACCGATTCTGATAGTGAATATGTAAAAAAACTTCCGATTGCCTGCTGTGACTATTTGTGTGTGAATGCTAAAATGTTTTATTCAAACGAAGAGTATTTATATATATATTATTTTTTTAACACTGCCCCTATTGTAAGATATAATCTTGTGTTATAAGGGCGTTTTACATAAATTTTACGTGGACAAACACCCAGATCCGAAACAGATATCTATAGTTCGTACAAATATTTGCCCCGGGTGGTAATCGAACCCACGACCTGCTTTGCCTAAGCAAATAGCTTAGCATCTGCGCCAAACGGTAATCACAATGGTTCGTGCATATGCTCAAGCAAATGACTGTACGAAGAGCGATTAACTTGTATTAAGAGATGTTTCCGAACCGCTTGTGAATGTCGGCGTAGGTCAGGGTTTCCTTCAGGGTTTGAAGATGACATTTCAATGAACACACTAAATGTGACTTAGTTTATTTACATTCGTTAGCGCGAGAATAATTATCACAAGGCTAAAAGATTTTATGGTATTATTACCCACCTCGAAATGGATATAGCAAATTATGATTTTATTCTCTTACAACCAACTGATGAAATTATTACGTAATAGTTTTTTTACATATAGCTTAATGTCAGTAATAATTTTAACGCAGTTTACATGACTCCAAATGATTTATTTAACAAGAAAAGCAACATTCTTACATAGTTTGTTAACGGATATCGACTCGATCGATCTCGATCATTCTAATCTTTACCTATTACATAAATTAATTAAAATGCATTGAGATTAATTAATGATATTAAATCCTATGTATTTCAATATTTATACTTTTTTTTTTACATACAAATTTTAGTATTTAAACAAAACGTTTTCATAAAATTCACACTATTGACATGTAAAACTGCGTCTCTTTGGACGTCGATAGATGGCGTTTACACACATTAACAAAAAGGTTAACAATACTTGTGAGTTATTGCCAATAGATGGCAATTTGCGCCCATATTTACAGTATCAAAAGGACTAGACTCGTTAGCGTGCTGCTGTCTGGCAGACATACAGCTCGTAGAGTGCAGATTCTGTTGGACCATAAACCTGAGTGGCTTGACAAGTGGTGTGTCAAGATCAATGTCGGTAAGCGGCCGCTTTCATGACCACCTGGCATCACTGGCGGCGGACAAGGGTAACCTATCTCTCATGTACCATTGACCGCTTGCTAAGCCTAGTTCCCCATGTGGATCTTATGGTACGCAACACTGGAGCTGCGCGAGTGGTCTTGCGTCCTGTATTGGCCTCCCATCTGCCACTCCGAACTAAGGTCGCCGTCTATAAGTCGTATGTGCGATCCCGACTCACCTACGACGCACCGGCGTGGTACGTGTTTGCGTCCGATAAGCAGCGTAATAGACTGCAGGCTCAACAGAATCTCGCATTACGCACGACGGCTCCGCGCTGTTACACGGGCGTCCTCCAGACGCCTGTGCTCACGTGAGGTCCAATTGTAGCTCGTTTGCGTCGGGTCGACGTACAATAGACAACAATCGATGAGCTACGTTCCTCATAAGGGACGTTTACTGACGTTCGCCACCGCATAGTGAAGGTTCTCTTTGCGAGCGGTGGCTGTAATTCCGTTGTCTATGGAGGTGTGAAGTACACCCCATGGTATGCCGCAAGCAGGCAAACATTGGCCGGGGGGTGGTGTTCCCCCCGAGACTATGCCCGAGTAATGGGGAGTAACCACGAGATCCGTTTCTGCACCGCCGCTGACGACCGAGAGGCCGCAGACGATAGAGGCGGCGAAGGGTCGTCTTCGATAGCGTGCTGCTATTGACCGTGATGGTGACCAAATTTTCTGAATATTATTACTACACTAATGACGTTGAGGTTAACTATGTAGTTAAACAACATTCTCTTTTTATTATATTTTTATTGGTTACATATCCACTAACTATTGTGTCCTTAAATATGTATGGTCTTTTACCAGTCAGCGTGTATATTAAATTAGATAAGCTAATTCGTTCATTGTTTACGTTTATACTACTAATGCCAAACACTTTGTCAAATCATAAATATCATAGTCAAAAAACTATATTATTAAATTACTAAAGAGGACCAAGCCCAAGCCTCCTTGGTCGATTTCCACCACCAAGCGATCGTTAGTTATAATAAAGATGCATATACATTGGAAAGGATTTTAGAGTAATGTAACTTTAAATTCGTAAAAATTCCAAAAAATTTACATTCTTATAAAGTTGGTCTGATTTAAAAAATATATTATTATCATTACAGGATTTTCTTATTTGCATTGAAATGTTTTTGGCTGCAATAGCACATCACTACAGTTTTTCATATAAACCGTATGTCTCACCTTTTGATCCTGATCGTTCCTGTCTTGGGTCATTTCTTGCTATGTGGGATGTCTCAGATGTAAAACGAGACATAACAGAACATCTAGGCGTAGTTGGTATGTGTATACATCATTTCTTACTGATTTGAAATTAACACAAACTTCTTTGACATTATCACTTTATACTAAATTGACAACGAAATTCATTATGACGTGGACAAGTCCAAATATATGAATGTGATATTTAATGATATATGATTGAAATAATATACTTAAATCAATAATTTTGATTAAAAAAAAAACTAATTACGGATAACATATTTATACAAAACAGTTGACAAAAATATTGAAAGCAATGTTTTCTAAGTTTCAACATGCTGCATCAATCTTGAAAGACAGAAAATTGTTACAATTAACATACATAAATCATGTGTTACACTTATTTTTCATTTGTACTTGTAGTAATATTTATCTTACGGTGGTAGAGCCACACAGCTGCTCCCGCTACTGAATGGGCCGGCTCAAGCCGGATAAGTACCACGATCGAAAATCGGCGTAAAGTGGAAGTGTTTTTGCTTCCGCGTTTCGTCCGGTGAGTGAGGTAGCCGGTTGCCCATCTCCCTCCCATCCCTTTCTCCCCTCCCCCTTTTACTCCCTATTTCCTCTCCCTTCTAC
>DWHO01001387.1:0-15620 GCA_018247575.1 Eurytides lysithous rurik
TTTAGTTATCAAGGTGCTTTATGTTGATTGACCGAACAAAGTCGACAATCATTTTCTTGATACACTCATTTTATACGGCGAGAAACTCGTAATGGGGAACAAAGATTTAAACCTGGTACCAGACAAAACCATACGTGACCAGATATATCACTATCTGGTAGATATAGTTCTACTACTGTTATCGAATCCTTTAAACAACTAAAGTGACACTTGAAATGTAGAAAGCGGTTCTCTTCGGAGAGAGGACATAGAGTACATTTGCAGTCCGAAATCGAAGCAAATTTGTCCCCAAATAACACCCTATTGCCACTTTTCTTTACTATTCCATTTAACAACGTAAACGTAAAAAAACTTTGTGTTAAAACGGTGTACGTGTATGACGCCGACTTTCTAACGATTATTCAGTTCGATAAAATATTCTGATCAATATAAAAGCTACTTCGCAAGTTTTTAAGTTATGGGTTTATAGTAATCCCAGTATACTACAGACAGTGTTCTAGTGTCATGTACAATCATATACGCTTTTACATAAATCAATACATTTGCATTTGAGAAAAAAATCACTGCTAGTGTATTGTCAATTACTTTTATATTTGCATTAATCGTTTGCGCCTTCGTTTACGACAATACTGACCTCATCTTTTAAACAAATCCACAGCAATGATTTGCTAGCGAGTTTCTAAGACAACTGGGGATAATGTGCCTTAACAGAATATTAATAACACAACGTTTCCATTGGTATTTTCAGAAGATTTATTATAAATATCGCATAACAGGTATACGCAATAAAGCAAGAAGATACCGATTTGTAAGCGTTTTAGACCAATTAACAGCTGAAGTGACGTATTTGTTTCGAGGAATACGACTGACTAACAAAAAACAGGTATCATGTTGACCAAAAATGATGTCCTATGTGAGTATATAAAGTAAGTTAGTCGAATATCTTCCAATATTGAGCAAGCCGCAGCCTACGGATAGTCATTTAGATTTTTCAAGATCTTAATACTTCAAGTTATAATAACAATTCCATTTAATTAATTGTTAATAGAGAAACATCCAGGTATTTTCATCGATCTTTATCAAAATATAATTTGTAAATTTGATGTGACGACGCAAATGTAATTTCGTGTAATGTAATTTTTAGTTATGAAAATCGGAAATGTAAATGAAATAAAATTTCAGAATGAGGAGTGTTGCGATTTTGTGTATAGTGGCTGTGCTAGCCATCACGAGGGTGAGTTCAGAGGGTTTGTACACCGATCGTTATGACTCCATTGACCTGAATCAGATCCTCGCCAATCGACGCCTGCTGATTCCTTACATCAAATGTCTGTTAGATGAGGGCAAGTGCACTGCTGAAGGCAAGGAACTTAAATGTAAGTAGGGACGCCTTTTAAGTTTAGCAACCTTCTGCCTCATCCTGATATCCTCCGTTAAAATACTTTACCATACGGAACACAGTAGTTATGTTGACACTGCGTTGCTATTTGGGTACTGTGATTGGTCGAGGAAACCTATTTACATAATTGCAAGGTAAGGTGGCATGCGCGTTTCTTTATAATTGTTTGTTCAAAGGCTAGTCAGTATACTATTGCAATTATGATTAAAAATGACGATTGTGCACGAACAACGATGTGGGCGTCTGTCTGTGTGAATTTAAATGTGAAAGACGACCGTGTAACACAAGACGTTACTATCTCACAATAGGGGTAGCAAAAAAAAAAGTTAAATATAAAAAATTGTACACATATGTTATTATGATGACTCTATCTGCTAATTTAATTATATAACATAATGAAAACTCCGCGAGGTTATGTTATGTTATTAAATACACTGAAGTGATATTATTAGTGTATTATCATAGGATTATTGTGTTCATATATATTGTAGGCTAACATCGTTCAGTTTAAATGAATATCTCTATCATCAAATATTTACAATAATTAATGGGTATGTTGGTAGACTGCAGGTGGTTCACCAGGGGTCACCTCACTGACTTTTACGTACGCCATTTTGACATCCGTACATTAATCTTACACGCAGTAAAAAATGGTGCGGATTAGATCAAATTACTCTATAATTTGATATTATTACCTAGTATCGGAGGAGTTTTTAAATAGCATAAGCTAACAAATATACGGAATAATAGATGTTGAAAACGAGTTTCATCAAACAAGCGAATCTTAGTTGAATTGTTGTTAGTTGTGTTTTATTTATTGTTGTTATCTGTTGAAACTGCATTAGAATCACTCTTTAACTTTCAGCCCATGTAAGAGAAGCGCTGGAGAATAATTGCGAGAAGTGCACAGATGCGCAAAAAAGAGGCACTCGCCTAGTAATTGGGCACATTGTCAACCACGAGCCGAGCTACTGGCGACAATTATCGGAAAAATACGATCCCTCTAACAAGTTTGCTTTTAAGTACGAGAAAGAATTGCGAACGGTGGCGGCTTAAACAATTTTGTGATATATAAAAGTCTTCTTCAAAATCTTTCCACTAATATTTAATTTTAAATTTTCCAGAAATATTTTTCTCAATTTCTCTTTAGGAATTTCTTTAGAGATTATAAAGTTGGTTGTTTGTGTTTGTGAAAAATATTTGTCTAGATTAGTTACATACACGAATGTTACTTCTGTAGTCACATGTAAATTAATTGTAAAAATGAAATGATAATACAGATTTAATCGTGTTTTTATACCCATAGTTTAAATAATATGAACGTGTACAAATCCGTAGTTTCATTTTAATAAGGTTTAGTATTTGCGTAAATAATAAATACAAGAAGTCATTATTAATTAACGAATGAGAATTTTTTATTAACTTTCATATGTATCCTAGAGTTTGTTCTTAGTTGTAGGTTAAACTTTTAAAGACTACTTGTGATGTAAATATTTTTTTAAAATTTACAATTTGCAAAATTAAATCTGGCAAAAAATACCTAACAACAATGGTGAATAAAAATACATACAGATGTTGTAATGTAACTTTTAAGACTGATCTTTAAATTTTTTTTAATATTTTAACTTAATGATGAAATGATTAAATAAATCACATGTTTCTATTTCAGAATCAGAAAATGTAGCTAAGCGTATTTTTTTTCTCAAAAAACTTAATTTAAACCAAGTCCAACACTTGTACATAAAAAGAACGGATTGATGTCTCATTGTTCAGAATTGACGCAGTTGTTTTTGAGATATGATTGAACATAGCATACATACATAGACTGTTAAATTTAATAATCAGACTAAACTGTCAAGTTAAAAGAATGAGCCATGTTATTCACCAAGTAAAACGCAAGTATAAAATGAGCTGGTGTTGCTCTACCACGAGTACGACTTTATTATATATAGTCGGGTTATAAGTTCTGTCATATTTTTATTGTGAAATAATTGACCCATGTTTGTTTTTACAGTAACTATTTATATACCAAAAGCCATTCTACCATTTATATAACAAATATATATATTTTTTTGCTTAGCAACGGAAGCTTCTGCGTGGCTCTACAATCGTAACGAAAACGAAAAAAAATTACAAAAGTACAGTTATTTATATTTCATATTTATATTATAGCTAGCTAGGTAGCACGCATTTTATAGCAGTATATATTCGGTCAATCATTTTTAAAAATTGTTCCAATGAAATTGCTTTAGGTTAATACTTCATCAATATAAATATTAACATTTATGCTAACAAAAACATTTATAACTAAAAATCATTTATACTTATAATGTTCTCCCGATCGATTTCGGTCGCATCTACAAAAAATCAGCAGAGTGCGCGGAATATATTGTTCAAGTTTTTCGTAGCCACAGGTGCACTTTCTCTTCCTCTCAGTACGGACTATGATAGTAAAGTACAAGTGGTGAACGGATACCCGACACAATTGATAAGAGATTAGGCGCAGTGGTTGTGAGATAAAATTGATCTCTTAGTAATGACAGCGAGGTCTCTAGGTTCTTCCAGCTTATGGATGCCAATGACAATGAGTTCCTTCCAGGCGCCGGAAAGGAGAGCGACAGAAGAACGTTAAAAATGGTCGCCAGTAAACAGATCATTGGGTCTGGGAGTTTCTTTAAAAGTTTTGTTGTTAATGCCGTCAAGCCTCGCGGACGAGCGTGGCTTTAATTTTTTTATGATGTTTTCGACCTTTACGGGGTCACTAAATTGAGAGGATTGCCAAGGCTACTTTCTCCTGTACTTCATATTTGGCTAGGCATACGGTATCTTCAACATCGTCGAAGGCTATCTCAGCTCCGTTGGTAATTAATAGCGGGATGGGTTTGGAGCACACTTCAGACTTTCAGATAGTGTGCAATGGCTCAAGGTCTTCTAGTTATGAAACTCCCAGTACGAGTTACAGCGTTTCGATAATCAATCGTTAACTTCCGCTTAGGGGAATCTGAAGATTATTCGGTTCGACTCCGATTGATGCCAGTCGTAGACTCTTTGTACCCTATTTATTTCCCGAATCGATTATCGCAGCACGAACTAGAAAACAACATGCCGGTCGAATGACACAGTAACTTTCCTCTTGGACTCTGCGACGATCGCCGAGATCTTTGAACCTAAATTACTAATAGCGTAGTCGGCGTCATCTGTCGTTGTAATCGTCTCTGGTAAATCTGGAAAATCCTAGGGGCCCAAGGCGTCGAGTTTGATATCGAGATGACGCCAGTCCACTACAGTTTTGGTCTGAGGGACCTCACCGGCGTTCTGTCCCAGTTTAATAAAGATCGACTTGGTCTGAATCTAATTCATAGAATGTTTCTATTGAGATTATGTCAAACGAGACATCCTTGAGTGTGTCAATTTACCCTGTGTGAGTTTTGGGCGGGAATATGTAATTGTTTAGTTGTTGCCCGAGTCTGTAGAGATTTCTGCCGTTTTGGTAAGTACTCGATACTCAATCGTTTATTGTTTGTGTATTTATTAAGGAAGTACATTATTCTTGACATATGGACCCTATAAGGGTATAGCAATTGTGGAGTAGCGGCGGACCGATTCATTCAAAATAATCGTTATTAAAATATTCATTAAGGAAATAATAGCATTTCGGAAAGTATTTTTTAATTTGGTTTAAGAAAACTTTTGCAACTGAAAGTAACAAAATGTTGTAACCGTAATCACGCTCCGTGTTTGTTATTAAGATCTCCCGAAAGAATCATGAAGGGATCTAAGCGAAGTAGCGACTCTAAGTTGCTTAGAATTATTGACTGCTGGGTAACTCCTTGCTCTCTTTTTAGAGATAAAGAGGGTATAAAAGCACAGATCGCTACGCGGCACCTGTGCTAGTTGCAGTTTTGTTGCAAATTTCCGTGCGACATTTCTCTTTACCGTAGTAAATCAGTAATATCATTGTTTACAAATGAATACATTTATTATTGCCGGCAAGATGATTCGAACTGTCAAAGGCTTAAGTATATTGAATTTTCAGCGATCGTGCGGTCACCTAGCTCCCACTTTTTTACTAAATACGTCACTGCTGTTCACCAAAATTATATCGAGCGTGTAAAAGCAAAAGATATTTTTTGTTATTACCATCGTAAATTTGACATTGGAACAAACAAAGCAAAAACTCATAGTGAAGTTTGTTACTTAGTCAGTGTAATGCGTGAATGGTAATTGATTTTTTTCAGAGGTAACTTACAATAACTTACTTATACTTGCCATCACCCCCACTGATGCCGAAAAAAAAACTCGTTATACAGAGGTCCAAGTGTCATGTTCGTTGAGTATAAAATGTGAACGCTTCGACCGTCGAATTAAGTTCGATTTGGTCGTGCGTGTGATACGGTTACAGCTGTTACCGAAACGGATATTAGGTATTTTGTTCTTCTATTTGTTTTGATTCTGCCGTTACATTTTGTATCTTAAATTTTATTTCGAAATAGAACATCTCTATAGTAAATATTACTATACTATTAGTAATATGTGTATAGTTTGCATGAATGATTAATATTTATTGTTACATATTGTCGTCTTATTTGTTTTACTATTATACTTCCTGTGTTGTGTACGCCAGTGGCGTTTGTGTCAAATAAATTTTATTTTCTTTCTTTCTTTTCTTCTAATAATTACTATTGAGATCTATATTTTATTGGTTAGATATTATATATTTTCTTTCTTTGATCTTCTGACGTTTACTTGACATTATTACCTCAAACAATCGAGTTAGTCTCACCATCGAATCCTGCGAATCATTCCAAATTTGAAAAGGGAAAATATCGCTATAGAATCCGTAAAACAAATTTAATGAACAGTATGTATTGTTTGCGCAAATAGCAGAAGTGATATGCTGTTATGAATGAAAAAAAAATATGAAACGTCTACTTCCTTTCCCTAACAAAATTCATTTATGATATTGATAATCAATATCTAGTGTTTTTTTTTTCATTATATGTATGTGCAGTATCTTATTAGAACCTTTCCACAGAATGAAGAGTTTCGTGGTTTTATGTTTGCTGGTGGCAGCAGCCTGCGTTTCGGCCCTTCCTTCGGGAACTTACACGAATCGCTATGATAACATTGATCTTGATGAAATCATCGGCAACCGTCGTTTGTTAGTTCCATACATCCATTGCATACTCGAAAAGGGGAAATGCACAGCAGAAGGGAAAGAGCTTAAATGTAAGTTGTCCAAAAACGTTTTTTCTGTATACCGTATACTGTAAAATGTAATTTAACGTGATATAGACGTATACTAATGGATTTTAACCGATGAGCATTGTTAATTCATTACATCATAGCTTACATTATGATAATTAATAATTTCTATTACAAGTAATATAATATCATATAATATAAACTTATTACCGACTGAACATGCAGATGGAATTACTGAAGAAAGTTTACTTATAGCTTTTTTGATTAGTTATCTATGGTTACCTAGCTATCTTTGGTTTGGAATAAAATTTCTTATAAAAAAAGCAAATCAAAGCCACTTGATATACTGAAAGGAGACTGAAACACTTTTCCAACATCTTTAACATTAACACAACTCGAGCTGAAATTAAGAAAGAAAAATTGAATTGAAACAGCAAAAAAATTTAAATAATTTATTTTTGGCTTTTTAAGCAAAGTGTATAAATATTAAATGATGTATATATATTCGATGTATATTCAACGTTTGATATTGCTTATTTATAATTCTAAGTAATAATTGTAACAAGCACGTTTATCTTTACGCTAAAGTTCATTATAATGTTATGTAGACGAGAATACAACTTTGAATTATGGTACATGGCTCTATTTGTACGTGATAAAGTATTTTTTGTCTATTTAACTTAACATCACGTCTGCAAATATAAATGAGAGTAAATATAATAACGTGTTGAAATTCTGAGAAGTACGCCAAGAAAACAACTTGGAGCATAAGGAGTTATTCTAAGTAATCTACTAAGAATAGATTGATTTATTTCCACATTATTGAAATCAGATTATTAAATACATTGTTAGTATATTACGAACATATTTTTTCTGAGACAAATTATTTCAATCCGTGACCTGAATAAGAATAAGCAAATATTCCACTGTTCTATTTATTATTTTTCACACCAAGGTGGACTGGGCTATTTGTTACATTATCAAAATGTATTTTTTACATCACCATATACCAAGGATTATGCAAATTTTTTTATATCACACTACCCGCCGATAAACTGTAAAAACTTTTTATTTATTTCTTTTAATTATATCATCCGTGAAATTTTAGTGATATTTGATTTGTAAGCGACTGTGGTACACAAATATGAGTCAATGTTATCACTGGAGCTCGCTTAGAGATTTAAAACTGTTGCTCAATTTGCATCTAATATTTATTTATATTATCGGGTGCTTTGCGTTTCTCTTTGGCCCGTTGGCCTTAGCATCTAGGATTAACGCAAAGTTATTATAATTTATTTGCGGCCGGCATCATATGCTAAGTCCTCGCATTGTTACGCAGCTCACATATCGGAGGCCGTCGAGAACGACTGTGCGAAGTGTACGGACGCGCAGCGCAACGGCACCCGTAAAGTCATCGGGCACCTGATCAACCACGAGAAGGAGTTCTGGGACGAGATCACAGCCAAGTACGACCCGTCGCATAAATACACCACGAAGTACGAAAGCGAACTGAGGACGGTGACGGCTTAATTTCTGGGTAGGACTAATGTATCGTGTTAGTGTGATGAAAATTCATAATGGTCTATCGCTAGTCCATCTATTATTTGGACAGTAGTAATAAATTATTGTTTTTTTTTCTTAACCTCGTTGTTTCATTCGTCCACTATTATTATTCACGGTCACTTTGTTTTGTAACCTTGTATTTTTTATGCTCTGTGTGTGTGTAATTTGGCAAATGAAACAAAATTAACAATTCAAGCGTTATTATAACAATGTTGATTATTAACGTAAATAACTTCTAATGTAATTCACCTTAGTTTTGCGCAGCTCAGCTATGATTCATAAATTTAATGTTTTTACTCTTTTTGATTTTGGACTCGCTTCCTTTTCACTGAGGGTTTCTAGGTTTATTGATTAAGATTTAGAGACAAGTATTCTAGTTTAGTGAGCGGTGGGACCTTTTGCAGATTACCCCACGTTTATCCATTCGCTCTATCGCCAAGCAATAATGTGTAAGTGTTAATGTGGTCCGGTTTAAAGGGCTATAATATGCGTATACTCAAGCCCATGAAAAAAAATTGTTTGTGTAGTATATGCATATATAACAAAATTCTACAAGATATCCTAGATGTACCACTTGAGCTTTTTAAAATTAAAACTGGAAATTATCTGTTGCATAAACCTTATTTTACTTTTTTTTATAAGAGTTGCGATAATACTCTGGACTGGAGAGATATAACATCTAAAATCTTCGTGAAGAGCGCAGCGTGTATCAAATAGGTTCTGTGGCACCGTATTGTTAAGTGGAGTCGTTTCGATTACCATCAGATGGACGGCTTGCTGGTCTCTTCACTTTATCTTCTAAAAAAAATCTACTTCATTTTATGAGTTATTTCACGAAACGGGAGATTAACAGTCGAGCGAGTGGCAAAAATTCTGCGAAGTCCACTTCGGAAAGAACTACACCACTATTAATTATTGTATTACAAAGCAGTTGCACGATGTCGCTGATTTGTTGCCAATTGGTCGATATGTTGGCTATATTACTCAGTATACTTTTACTTTTTTGGGATGTTAAGTGGCAAGATCAGCGAGTGGTGCGCCTGATGATCTAAGTCATAATAAAAGCACTTTACAATATTTTGAATTGCATTAAGAATCATCTTGCCATGCAAATAGCTGGTGCTGCCAAAACGAGTCCCATTTCTTAAGACAACAATATGTTTTTTGATACAGATCTAATTTTTAAGGCGAGACAGACAGTGAGTCAAGATTTATAAGCAGACATTTTTTCTAATTTCAATCACAATAATAGTATTGTGTGATAGTTTCTTCTAATTTGTACTGTTATTTATCTGATCTTAACTTCCTTAATCTTAATCTTAACGTTCCTTACTGACTGTCATCGAGAGTAAGAGTAATTCCAGGAAATGCTTTGAACTCATGTCTGTAGTTGATTTTTACTTTTAAAATGTTTAAAAAACGAATCTAAGAAACAAAAATGCCTATGAAGTCGAGTCAACACTTCGATTTTGCCTCCAATATGTGAAAATGTTCATAGGACTGAGTATACGCATGTATAATGAAATTCCACATCCTAGATCTTCTACATGAGCTTTTTAAAACTAAAATTAGAAATAATCTATTGCATACATCTTACTTACTTTTCAAGAGTACCTATTCGATCCAAATCCAAAAGATGACCGTTTGGCGCAGATGCTATGCTATCGGCCTCGGCGTCGCAAGTCGTGGGTTCGACGGTAAAACGCCCTTGTAACACAAGATATTTCTATCTTACAATGGGGGCAGCGCTTTCATTAAAAAAAATGCGTAAAACTTGCTCTTATCAGCAGAACTGTATTTCCGTGGTAGATTCCTCACGAACTGAGATGTAAAAATGTCAAATCAAAAGTGCATGTAAAAGCCTATTTCCATAAATATATTTTGATTCGATTTGCAAGTGGAATTCGATAATATTAAACATATCGCTGTGTGTACACTTATAACTTAACTGTGTTATAGTCTATAATTTATAGATTTTATTGAATAATATAGTATTAGAAATTAATAATAAAGTGATAGTCCATTGTTTAAGTTTTCATTATAAAGACTTAGATAATCCTAATTCGATAGAGCGGCAAAATAAAAAACATTTGTCGTAGACTAAATACACAAGTAGAAGTCAGTGATAGATTCTACACGGTATTTGAATTCCGTGACTTCATAACTGGCTCTGAGCTGAGTTTGTCACCCAGAGCTCACTCAGTCCAGAGTATTTTCCATAAACGTTGCTCTTAACTGTACTAAGTTGCCCAGAACTTAATTACTCTTGCAAAAGTTACTGTTTATAGAAGAATTATATACTAGAGTTCAAAAGGTTGATAAAAATAATGTAAAATTATCAAATATGTGTCCCACAAGGATCTACTCTGGGGCCTATTTCTTTTACAATATATGAATGATTTGCCTTTTTATGTAAATAATTTTTGTGACACTGTATTTTTGTTGATGATAAACCTCTTATATATAAGGTTGAGCGTAATAGTACTAATAATGATGAAGTACGTCCAAAGTACGCCACTACCTAACGTCAGTACGTCAATACGCCAGCACGCCAATACTTTAGTGACTACGGCAAATGAGTTTGATAAATCATATTCATATCAAGTAAATTTGTTGCGATATTAGTTCTATCTATTCGCAATCGTTTAACCGTTCTTTTGATCGTTAGTTTTTAGGAAGGAAATATACAGTTACCATTTTGTGTCCTACATTTTTATCGTAGCATAGGTAGAAAAAGTGACCCGTGGTAGCTCAGGGTCCGGGAGCTCCCTTTTAATTCAATATACTGGAGCAAATTGAGTTCAAATCGTGGTGCTGGTACCAATGAATTTGTTAATTTATAATTATAATTCTAAGTGCTGATTTACCACGTGCTCAACGGCGAGGAACCTGCATATTTAAGAAACAATAAAAAAAAAATCGTAAATATCTGAAGTTCGCTAATCCGCAGTGGGGCCGTGTGCCACAGACCAGGCATTATTCTCTCTGTATAGATGAGGCCTGTGCCCAGCAGTTGGACATGTATAGGCAGTTACTTACCTTTTACTCGATAGATAGAAAAGATATAGATATAGATATAGAAAGTAGAAGATGTGCGGTTTAAAAATTATACATTTCAACAAATGGTCGCAAATAAAGGTCTACTGTCAGATGTATTTCATTATATAGTTGTTTAAATGGCACTGATTCAAAACGCTTCGCAAATATAGATTAAATGACTCACGTAAACAGCTTCAACTCGGCAGTGTTGAGATCTACAGTAATTTTTTTAATAAATGAACACCTATAATGGAAAAGTACTCGTGTAATTTAAAAAAAAAACTGCAATAACTAAAAATAAGTTGTCGTTGATACTGTATAATATCAATGTATTTGTTACTTTGATAGATATTTATATTATGGTAGCTGACTTACAAACCAGAAATGCGACTTCAAATTCTCCGGGCATTCGTTGTTTTTTGTTTTTTTCGGTTTTGCAGCAATTTATGTTTTGGGGTACCCATCGCTGTGACTTAGGCTTAATGTCTCGTATCGGATACCCGCCCATTGGACTATGACAGTACAATAAAAAGGTTTTCGATGGTAGAGCCACGTAGCTGCTGAATAGGCCGGCCCGCACCGGATAAGTACCATGACTTCACAGGAAACCGGCGTGAATTGGAAGTGTTTTTGCTTTCACCTTTCTTCCGTTGAGTGAGGGGGCCGGTGACCCATACCACTCCCTCCCCTCCCTCTTGCTCCTTCTCTCTTCTTCTCACTCTTCCCTCCCTCTTTCAAAATGTCAATGGGCGGTGGTGTTCGCTTACCATCAGGTGTGCCGCTTGATCGTTTGTCAGCCTATATATAACCTATATATAACTCTATAAAAAAAGAATGGTATTGGTATAGGCATTTGGATAGTTTACGTCTCATGTGTCAGTGGATCTCTTCCTTATTGGTCAGCGTAAATAAAATTCTACAATTGGATGACACTTTTTAGTGCTGCTTTGTAGTAATGGCGGAACTAGTTAATTACAATATTGACTCAGGCAAGAGTAGTTATAATTCATGAAAACGATTAGAAATATGCAATGACATCAAAATATATGCGAGTAAAGCCGCTGCTACGATCTAGTGCGTATCCACGTATACGATACTGTCGTCATTAATGAATGATGATAGTATCATATACGTGGATATGTTTTTATATGATAAATTAATGAATTTATCATATAAAAACATAAAGGCATTTAAATATTTTGGTACTCCATCTGTTCAAAGCAAAAGGGAAGAAAAATTGGATTTGAGACTGACACAATATGCTCGCATATTGTTTCAGTCTCAAGCATAATAAATAATACATGTTATAAAAAAAAACTGGCAAAGAATTAACTAAGATACTAATAGAACTCTTAAGTTTATTATGTCGACCCCAAAAGCCACTTATAAATATAAGAATTTTGTTTAAAGAACGCTGTTTGTACTTCGTCTTTATGGAATAGACAAAAAAAGTTGCTTCTGTTTTTATTTTTTGAATTGCCACCTCACCTCCACCTTAAGAATCATCAAGCAGATGCAATCATCTCTTACAGACGGGTCGCATCCTTGATCTGTGGCATGACAATGCATACATCGACAAAGGCTGTCAATCATTTTAAGCAAAAACGTAAACTTCAATAGCTAATTACATTACAGTTCAGGTAGGTACAGCGTATGTAAAATTACCAAGGCGGTACGCGATTCGTTGGATGATTTTAATCGTTGTTAACGCATGGATAAATAGGTTTTTGTTTTACGTCACTGTGATCAATATCACCACAATTACCTACCTGTCTGCAACATATATTAGACTTGCAGCGATCTTGATTCATAGTTCATAGACGACTCGCATCGAAGCAGTAGTGCATCTCGCCTGTAACCCCACACTTTGGAATACGTGTTTTTCGCAGGTAATATTTATTTATATGTGATACGTTTAAAATTTTTGAATTGAAGTCTGTTTTAAATGCGATCATTAATTACATTTATTTATTTTAAGTTCACGGTGTATTAAATTCACGCCTTGTTGAGGGTTCGATCCCGATTCAAGTTACTTTAGCTTTGTGTCTTTATGAAACATTTAGCCTTATTATTATTGTTATTTATTAAGGTCATTATTATAATATTATAAGAAATATATTTTTTAAATTGTTTTGTTTATTCTCAGTTTATCCTAAGTTAAGTGCTTCCAAAGCTTTAAACTTTTTTACAAAATATATTTAATTTAAACATTGCGTCGCCTCCATGATTTAGATAGTTTTGGAATTTTATAAAACAGCAATTTTACAAAGTATTGTCCATTAACTCTACCGGTTACTTATTATATTAGTAACGTGGTCATATTATTAATTGATAATACTTTTACTGTGGTTCATCTATGTATATTTCTTTCCATTCTTTTTTTTACTTTGCTTAACAGTTTTTAGGTATGAATATATAGAAAAGTATGTTTCACGAGACACACTTTTCTCATGTATTTCTACGACACAATTCATGTTTATTGGGTACTATATATCATCAGTTTCCTATTTGTCGAGGACACAAAAGACTTTATTGTACAATAAAATAGAGAATGAGCAAAGGAACCCAAATAGTATTATTTTGATTATTATTTTAGCTTCAAGATGAAGAGCTTCATTGTTGTTTGCCTGTTCGCCGCCATGTCAGTGGTGTTGGCCCGGCCCGAACAGTACACCGACCGTTATGACAATGTCAACTTGGACGAGATTCTGAGCAACCAACGTCTCTTGGTGCCCTACATCAAATGTATGCTTGACGAGGGCAAGTGCGCTCCTGATGCCAAGGAGCTTAAATGTAAGTGTTTTGCCCTTTTATTCGGCAACAATATTTTGCAATATATCATTTAACACGTTATAAACACGCCACTTATTGATGACCCGTCTGCAGTTAGCTATCAGCTTCCTACACATTTTTTTTTTGGTCCGGCGTAGTTGTCAAGCTATTGATTTCAGCGTCGCAGTCGTGGGTTTAAATCTTACCCGGGACAAATATTTGTATAAACTTTCTATAGATAATTGTATCTGATCTGGGCTATACGACGTATTTCTATGTTAAAAATGGGGCCGTTTTAAAAAAGATTAAAAGTATATTAAACTTATATAAAGAGCTTGCAAATTCATTTTAAAAAGACAATGAACTTTAAGATTTGTGTAGTAGTTAAATCGAGAGACTTATTTTCATGTCCGATTTCGTATATGTACACGATAGTTCATTATATACCAAGCTATTTTAAAACGTCTGTTTTGCGACAAACCATGAACAAAATAGCTTTATCTAAAATAGTTTTGTCTTAAATGGACATCTATTTTACAACTTATGATTATTTAATAGGTGGTTATTATATAATGTTGAGATAGTGAACTGAATATAAATATTATACATTTAGTATTATATGAGCAAATAATTCGAAATTCAATCTTATAGTCTTTACATCGTTAGCGTGGGCATGTAGACAGTGACAGTATTGGTATGATATGTAGCTTGTAAAAAATACAAAGTTATTTCATTTGTATATTTTAAAAACGTTTTTCTGATTTTCATATGACGTTGTCTTATTTTTAACGCGTTTAAATTAGTACAAACAGTAAATACTGTTTGTACTAATTTAAAAACTCTAGCGTTAATATTCAATAATTTATATTTAATAATAACGTTAAAGTTTAATAATTTAGTTTAGTTTTGTTGTAGTTATATTTTTTTATTGTGATCATTTTGTTCCTTTTTGTTACTTAAAAGTTTGTTATTTGAAAGCTTGATAACTTTTAAAACTATTATGCTACTATTTGCCCATATTTACATTATTAACCGTCTAATGGAATATCCCAATACTGGTTCTGTTTTACTGAACGGCTCTGCTTTTCCGTTTATAAGCACAAATAGTTTTTCTTGTAACTCAGCTTTATAGAGCCGCATAGGCTGAAAGCGCAAACATTATTAAAATAAAATAAAATAAAGTCTTGTAACTCACATTACAATAACATGTTTATTTTATTATCAACGTATGCCTTTTAAATTTTTTTAATAAATTTTCTCTTGCTCAATTACCACAAACATTTAAGAAATATTTTGTAAACACCACAAAAGGCTTGGGCAGTTTGTGATGATTTGCAGCAACCTAGACCTTGACTTATAGAGTGAATTATCTTAAAGAAAATATTAAGCCTGCACAGCCTTACTCTATGTAACCGGTTTTTGAACGGGACGGTCGGGGCAAAATACATTATAGTGTACGATACAATAACCGATGTTGTTAAGACGTTTAACGATTAAATTTGATTCTAACGGTTATAATTTTCAGTGAACTGCCCAGATTAGATTTATTTTTTCGTTTGTCTTTTTTTTTTGCGAGTAAAAAGGGCCTATTCCAAGTAGTTCTACACGTAGTTCTACATGTATCTAGTTGGAAAAATAATTC
>DWHO01001388.1:0-15615 GCA_018247575.1 Eurytides lysithous rurik
ACATTGGGACCTTCAAGAAGAGAGCATACTCCTATCTTAAAGGCCGGCAACGCATTTGCGAGTCCCTTGATGTTGCATATGTCTATGGGCAGCGGCGTTCGCTTACCATTAGGTGAGCCGCCTGCTCGTTTGCCTCCTAATCCCTATAAAAAAAAAAATGGTTAACGTCGTAACTGCAGCCCAACCAGTGATCTGGTTCGCCATATGCAGTCATCATGTCTTAACACGTGGGAAATTAGTAACTTGCAGGCCCGCAACGCATTTGCAAGTCCCTTGATGTTGCAGATGTCCGTGGGTGGCAGCGTCCGCTTACCACGCGGTGAGTTGTTTGCTACTTTGTATCCTAATCTCCATAAAAAAAAACTTGAAGGCCCCAACTGTCTCTTTCTCTCATTTAAACACAGAAAATATAACGTTAATCAATATACGACCAGCATACACTACCGGTAATTATTAAAACGGGACCTGTTCAGTATATAGCGTTCAGTTAAACAGCGAAGAAAGAGAAAATATAAAGGGTGTTTTCTATAGAGGTATAAAACTTTAAGTTGGCAACAGTTTTTTAATTGGCCATTTTGACAGCTTTAAAGTTTAGTTTGGCTTGGCATTTCAACATGAATAGACTGACGCCTAAACATCGCTTCCAAATTTATTTTGAAAACCATGGTTCTGCGAATCGTGCATTACGTCTATTTTACGGTAAACATAATCGTCCATCAGAGCAATTAATTCGATTACGAATTGATGATGGTACGACAATGAATTCTTCTGTGCGAAACTTTCACAAACAGCAGCGAAGAAGTCATTGGTGCTGCCGTCATCTTACTGGAAGAATTTGCGGAAAGATCTTGGTTTGCGTGTTTACAAAATCCAACTCATGCAAGAATTGAAGCCTTTTTCTTTAGCAAGATGTAGATTCGGTGAATGGGCCCAAAACAAGACTGCCCTAGATCCCAATTTTCATAAGCGAATTTTGTGTAGTGATGAAGCTCACTTTTGTTTTAATGGATACGTCAATAAACAAAACTGCCGTATTTGAAGTGATGATAATCCTCGAATGTATGTCGAGACTCCGTTACATCCAGAAAAAACTGACTGTTCGGTGTACTATATGGGCTGGTGTAATCATTGGTCCGTACTTCTTTAAAAACGATGCTGGTCAGAACTTTACAGTCAATGGTGACTGCTATAGAGTCATGGTTACTGACTTTTTCTTTCATCAATTGAACAACCATAAGGTGCAGAAGCTGTGGTTTCAACAAGACGGCGAAATATGTCACACAGCTCGTGCCACAACTGATTTATTGAAGGTAACGTTTGGTAACCGCTAGTTTCACCTTTTGGACCCGTGAATTGGCCTTCAAGATCGTGTGATTTAGCGCCGTTAGACTATTTTCTGTGGGGATATGTGAAGTCGCTAATCTATGCCGATAAACTGGAAACGACTGACCATTTGGAGGACAAATTTCGTCGCGTTATTGCCGATATACGGCCACAAATGTTGGAAAAAGTTATCGAAAATTGGATTAGACTACGTCCGAGCCAGCTGTGGCGGTCATATGCCAGAAGTCTTATTTAAATTAGAATTCCAGAAGATTATCTTTTGAATAAAGTAAATTTTATGTCAATTTAGATAAATCATCTTTGTTCTATTCCATCTCATAGTTCTATACCTCTATAAAAACACCCTTTATATGAAATATATTTTGTAAACAACATGGTTAAATATTTAGTCGATAGAAATATATCCCCTTAGCCTTATCCTTGAGGATATAATGGCATTTAATGCAGTGCAAGAAAATCTTTGATGTGTGACGTCATTTATTCACATATTACTTTGGCATTAGTTAGAGGGAGAAAATTTTGACCATTGTGACTCAGTGCTCGCTTTGTATATTGTAACACGGTCTTAGCCAATAAATGATCAATTCTATTTTCTATTTTAATAGACAAAAATAATCATAGTCTTTGTTATGGCCATAATATTGAAAAATTAAATACATAAATGAGATAATTATCATTTGAAAATGAATGGCAGTTGATGAAAATGAGTCAAACTAAAAGTGAAAAGACGTCAAATTATTTAAATTAGGTTGATGTTTAACTATAATTTTAGTTGAGGTAATTTGGGCTAAGAGCAAAAGCTAGGGGTTAACAGACCTATTAAAACATTTGGGACATAAGTTATGCTTTGATCTAAAGAAATGTATACTACAATACAATTTTTGAGGTTGAAACGTACCTTGAAAATGATTTTTTGGCTTTTAAGTTGGGAATAGGCTCTCTTCTTAAAGGTTCCTATCCTTGAAGGTTGCATCGGTCCGGAGATGCCTTTGGCGACTACCGTTCACAAAAGGTAGTGACACGTGGCAGAAAATTCCTTGAAAAGCACAAAAACAGTGTTCAAGTTACGCCTTGTAAAGTTAGGGGCAGTGCGATGGATGGAAATACTGTCTCGATTTGCGGAGGATATTAAATTCTTTAGGAGCCTACTTGGTTTTCAAATGACCGCGAAATTGAGCTCCTTATTTAATAAAACGATTTTTAAGTTAAAGAATAGAAAGGAAGTAATGTTTGTTTTATTATATCAATCAGATCAATGATGTTTGAATGTTGTTTACTGAAACTGAAAACTGCAGGACCAGCTTGTTAATTTTTATATGCAAGATTCACAATTTATAATCTATTCTAATGTTGAATATTTTTTTTACTAGACATTAAAGACACATAAGGAAAGATTTAAGGTTAAATAAAGTTCTGATATTTTGTATTAAGTTATTGACGGTCTATTATAATATATAATAATATAAATATTAATAATAGCTTAATATAAGATTAAGCTTTATTTTAATATAATTTTTTATTATTAAGCCAAAGCTTAAAATTTTGATAAAAATTAAATTATTCTCTGGTTTGAAATATTTTTATTAGCAGTAAATATGCCGATTCTTATATTATTTTCACAAACTTACGTGATTCATTTTTTTCCTATGTTATTTTAAAATAAAACTTTCTTTGCAATAAAAAACTAGCGTGAAATAGACATACAAGTTTTTTTTTAACGTTAATATTTCCTGATAGCGATGTAGATCTAATATTTTAGTAAAACTTGGCTTAATTTTTTTTATTATTCTTCTATTTACGACGGCGTAAGACTGAAAAGGAAAAAGGACTTTAATATTATTTTCAATATCGAGTTGCCATTTATCTCGGACATACCAATCTTGCTTCGAGAGAATAAATCTTTTACTACGGTTTACCGACAAAAGGTCGAACCTTGTGATTCCACTTTTTGCTTCCACGGGTCAAGTGAACCACTACAAAAAGAAAGACGATCATCTGGAATCTATCAATAATAGGCTTGACGTCCTTACGAGGGAAGGAGGCCTGTGAATTGTACTGAGTGGGGTAACGTAACTTTATATTATAGCGTTCGATGAAGTGAGACACAAAGGGGAGACTTCAATTAGTGATACTTCTTTTAATAATGACTATTTAAATGAATAGGGAACAAGACGCAGAGGAGGCTTTCACCCGAGAGGTAAAAGCCTCCTCCAAAGACAGGAATTATAAGAAATAGAAACTAATTTTTTGACAAAAATTTACTATTTAATTTCATGCTGCCTTGAAAAATATTACAAATGAAATATAAGCGTAAATATGCTGCATAAATACGAAGTTATATATATGGTTCTTTTTTTTTGGACTCGAACTAGGGGCTGTAAATATTTTAACGAACTATCAGCAAATTGAAGAAGACGAAAAGTTATCCTAAAGTGATTTTCTTACAAAGTTCCTGAGAAGGAAATTCGCCGTTAAAGGATTTTGCTTTCATTCTAACAGAGGACAAGATAAGTGATAATACTTATATCCAATTCCGAAGAAAGCATTCTCGCCAGCAAGTCTATTAATTACTCAACTCTCTCGGGTTGTTTCAAAACAAACTCTAATTAGGCGATTGAGTTACAAATTCCTTCTTCACAACGAAACTCCGTGCCATTGTTTTAAGGCTATTGTGATTGTCTTTTGGTGGTAGATATTTCAATTTCTTAATTAATTTGCAAGTTATATTGAAAACTTCAATTTGTATATTTGTAAATTCTTATAATTGTTATTCCAAACGGCATTAAATAAATCAAGTATCATTTAATCACATCTAATTTTTGCTTTCAGAACATAAATTACGGTGTTAAAAATGAAACCAAAACATCCATCGATTTTCCACGTACGGTAGCACGGTAAGCAACATTTAAATCGAGCGAACTCCACAAAATCACCTTATTATCGCTTATTAGATTCTACCGTTACACGTAGACGCGCTGTTGTTGAGTCAATTTACCGTCGGCAAGTTGTAGCAGGCGGGGGGACGGTGGAACGTTCACTCAATTAGTTAATTTTGTTAAATATCCTTGATTGAGCAACGGACGGCAATCAGCCATGCAAATTCTCCCCCGTCATTTCCGAGACTTCGCAGTGAATGGAATTTTGTGGAGCGCGCATTAGTCGCTCGTTCTGGACGTGAACGGATTCCTCTTTTTCTCTTGTGCCCGCTCGCACTGCTTCTATTTGTGAATTTATTGTTGCTATGAAAGAGTCTAAAGCATTGAACAGCGGCTCAATAAATGACATGGTGCAATATTGTTAAGTAATCAAGCTTGGATTGATGTCTGTATTCACTCATCATATCTATGAATACGTAGTAGTATTGCCGGAAGAATAAAAATAAACACGATAAAATACCGGTTTAAATATGCCGCGAACATTAGTTTTGTACGCGTATCTTTGCCATTCGTACTGAGAGAATATGTTTGGATAAGTGTACAATTTTAACAACCTTATTTTTGTTTATAAAATGGGTTACTGTTAACATTGGTAGGTGGCATATCCAGTCTTTATTACACGACAAACCCAGGTGCTATTAGCGATCCATTAAGACTTACAGAGTGGATATATTGTCACAAGAGAAGATATTTGCTATCTCAGAAATATTTGCTATATTATGACAAAAAATGTTGAAAGTCTCTGCTACATTAAAGTAGTGAATGCGTTCGTTAAACTCCGTTATCAAAGATAAAAAGCAAGCGACGTTAATTATAGCTGACAATAGTGCAATATCACTTCTAAAATTTAATTTAACGTTAGTTAGTTTGTAAGGGAACATGCCAATTTTATTGCACGTTTTTTCTTTTATTTAGTTATTTTAAAATAGCAGACTGAACTTTTGAATTCTTGAGGTTTTACTCCTAACGCAAAGAAGAACGCGCATAAAACGCACTAAACGAACTTTATATCACCATTCTTTTCGTGTGCAGTCAACCTTGTTGAATGACTTTACTGCGTTAAAATATATTTTAACCGCAGTGAAGTCGTTTATAATACTAAAGTTCTCCTTATTATTTTGGTTAGGTTTTTATTAAACTAAGTGACAAGACGTGTAAGTCAAACGCTTGATTGTAATCAATTTTTTTGCCTAACAAAATGACGTTTCATTGAACTAGAAACATTGCGGTTTCAACCGAAGAAAAAATTGTAGGTAATGTTTGTACGCTACTGCCTGGTGGTATGTCTCCTAGGAATGAACTCCTAACAGCGGTTGAACTCTCAGGTGAACTCTCTTGATTGTGCAGAAGTCTGAAGTTGTAAAAAACATGACCAACACAATAATAAATCGAAAGGAAACAAACTAATAAAAAATACTGGTCGCTGTATGCCCGACTGCCCTAGATCAACGTATTAAGATATTGCTTAATTAATTCCATCTACGCTTATTTTCAACGTTTTCTTTTGTGTTAACCAAAAAAAAAAGAAACTACTAAATGATAGCTATTTACTATCCTATATTGACAATATAAATTGCAAGCATACCGGTATATTTAATTTGTTTCGATCAAAAATCATCAATCTGTTTTGGTTGTTATTCCAATACTAATTCCTTCTTTTTATCCCCACTTCATCAGACAAGTCATCTATTTTTTGTAATATTTTATCTCTTATGGCCTTCTACATTCATCATGTATTAATACTTACATCGTCACATGACACATGTTTGCACCCCTTTATAGCAGTTCCCTTTCTTTCAAGATGTTATATACGTCTGATTCGTCTCGTTAATTATAAATATATTTTGGATGTATATACATTTCTTAAAACAAAGTTAATTGGCTACGTCTCGTAATGCATATGTATAATATTCCACCTTTGCCTGTTATTGCACGTCAGCTTTTTTGTATTATCGAGACTTCAATTTTGCTCCGTTCAGTCTTCTTTTATTCTGGACACAGTATACTATATTGTATCCTCAAAATTGAAGATCCAATAATAATAAAATTCATATGGAACCACGCTATAAGCTCTTCACTATAAAACAAATCGAAATTGGTTTACAACTGGCGAAATTATCATGAATATTAATATGAAACCGTTTAGAAAAGAGAGTATATACTCTCTCTTCTAAATCGTTTCAGAAAATTAGAAATTTGTTACTCCAACACTGCTTATAGGAAGGACAACCATCCAAAATTCAATATTCAATAAGTCCAACTTTATAAATTACTAATATATCTATATTCTGCTCGAGTTTTCGCTTGCATAGCATTGTGTTTCGAGACTTATCTTCTTTGTTTTAAATTTTACTGATGAGAAATAGTATTCTTAGTAAGCTTATGCCTTTCCTCTTAAGTAATGATAAATCTAATCTGCCAATCTGTGGCCAGGCCCAAAAAGTCAACAAATTCCAATTTAGCTTTAATAAAATACGGAAAGCAGAAATGATAAATAATGTTGCTCGATGTAAATATCATTGTTTTAACCTTTTCTACTTACAATTCATGAAATGGAAACAGTATATTTGGAGCAGTGGCAATGTAAATTCCATTGACGCTGTAACCGTCGAAATTTAATTCAGTGTAACGCCTACGCCGCGGCAACGAGCGTCCTGGAGCAAAATAGGCAATGAAGTGGTGTGTTAACGCTTTGCGGAGTGTGCGGGGGTTAATTTCGTTGGTATGCCCACGTTTGCATGGCACAGGCACTTGCGTCGGTGGACTATTCATATCAGTCGTGATACATGAGGTGCGGGCACCGTTGAATGGAACTAACTTCATGACGTCACCTGTGTTTAACGCAAATGTTGACCTTTGAAATTGTGAATAGTGAACGTGCACTATTACTAATATTAACTAAATGTGAAGTGTGTGGATTATTTTTTTACATTAAATACACATTATAAAATTAAATCTTACAATGGTGTGACGTGACATTCCAAAGGGCAGACGTGGCAACTAAAATAATATATTTTCAGTTCATTTTTAACTTAACTTATTTCTTAAAGAAGTAATGTTTTATTTTTTATTTTTTTTTCAATAAATCTAATTGTTAATTGATTTATATCAAATATAACTTAAAGCTAAAACCAATAAAGTTCCAGATGTAATTTTCGTTTTTATACATCGTTCATGCATAACGTTTAAAAATAAATATGAAATATCTCCAATTCCATGAATTCTGCTTTCCTCTTATATGATAAATGTGTTTTTTGGTTTCATTTGGTAATGAATTTGTAATATTTTGGTATTTAGTATAATAATTCATTTTATTCACATGAAAAATATAAAAACGAAAAAAACGATCAGAAATACAAAATTATTGTTATCGAATCCGCAGGAAGCATCGTATTAATAAATAGAATACTACTTCAACGATATATTTTTGTTTTATTAACTAGCTGCATGCTTTTATTGCAAAGTAAACATATCACTATATGATGAATTATAACGAAAATAGGTTAGATTTAATAAAGATTCATTATTTCAAACGTCAACTGACAATAAAAAGATATCTTAAAAATGTTTTGTAGTTACCAACCAAAGATCAACTTAACTTATCACTTATGGTAATAACCAAATTTGTAGACTAAATTGTTAGTGATTATTCCTCATAAGAACAAATTCTATGTCTTTATGCAACATTGTAAGGTTGCGAATATAATTGGTAAGTTGTTACATTGTATAAAATTGTCTACCAAAAGGAAATTTTAAAGTATGCTTTCATAATCTTAATAAAATTATCCTCACGCAAAGGCTTATTATTCTATAGATGATTAAAAGATAATTTTATACGAATTTATAAACCATTAAGTATGATAGCCAATCTAGCTTATCAAATTGTATAGTATTAAAATATCCTTTGACTTATTAAAAATATGTTGCTCTATAATAAATATTATACAGCAACATAGTGTTTATAGTATATAACTTTACTGAATTACATATGAAATTTTTATAAAAAATATGCTCCTTATCCAGTTTTATCAAGCTTCAATACTTGTTTTTATATGTGATGTTTCGTATAAATTAAAATATATCTATAATCGAAAATTAAATACAATCTGCCCAACAAACAGCATAAGTTATTTTCATCTGTGAAATATGAGTATGTACTCGGCTAAGTAGCAATGATGAGAAGGGGGTTTCCATCAAATGTTTTTTTGAAGAATAACCTTATTCAGAAAATATTATTAAAGATGTCCCGACAAAAGGCACCGCTAAACCGAACCAGCACGAGACCCTAGGTAGTTATAACTCTGCCGTTATCTACGGTATTTCCGCAATTAATCCTATCTCGGCGATAAGGCTGTTTCAAGTTAAGGACCAGTCACTGGGGATCTAAGCAATCTTCACGGGTGACTTGTCAAAGTGAGAAAGGGCCGGGAGCTCAAGAGACTTTCAACAATGCTTGTTATCTTAGAAGTAAGCTAAGAACATACCTAATGATATCATTTTAAATAAATACGAGGTCGTATTTTAAAGGAATTGCTGACTCGCAGTACTCAAGAGACCACGGGACGGCTTTCGTGCGACTAAAAACGCTGAAAATGTTTCGAATATGGTATCTAGATATTTTCAGTGTTCTAAGATCTACTTCGTTTTATAAAATATTCATTTTAATTCTCAACTCTGTCTCTTACGTATGACTGAGCCGATTTATCCAAAGAACTATTAAAAATTTACAATGTTGATACATGATACATGTTATATAATATCATCTAATTTTATGAATATAAAAAAAGGAATTGATTTTAGCTGAAATTTCTTACGGTCTTTTTTTTTTGAATAATAAAAATGATACACTCATGTGGGTGTTTTGATATGCATATGAAACAAAAATGTGAACTAGCAAAATGAAATCGAAAAAGAGATTACGAAAACTTGACTTTGTTGTAATGTTAGTTACAATTATAAGTTTATTAAATAGCTGTTAGAATTTACGTTTACGAATTTAAAAAAGAATTAGCAATTAAATTGTATTCTGCAACTTTACGTCGACAGCTAACGCTGCGCCCAAATAAATTCGTGTCACTTAAAGTTAATATGGTCGAAGCGGAGTTCAATAAAACGATTTGTGTTCGTGACGGATGTCGACAGGGGTTGTGAACATTTGCTTTTATTTCGTCGTGCAACTCGTTTAGCACATGCCGACTGACAATCAATCTCAGTCAATATATAGGACAAAGGGTCGTTGTTTCTCTGTTGTAGCTGCCTAATGAAATTTTTCAGCGTCGCTTTATTCGTCCTCAGCAATGCTCGATACTCAATGTGGAAGTCAAATAAATGACCCTGTCACCATCACTACCGTGTAACACAATTATTACAAAATTTTCTAATCCAAGGAGCAGTATACACGAAGTCCTTAACAAAGATAGTTTTAAACACAAATGATTAAATAGACTACAAGGAATGACGAGTTAAATGTTTAAAAAATACGAAATGTTAATAACCCATTAGTAGACTTATATTGTTAAGTAATTAAAAATGTATTAGTTTTCAGAAACATCGTTGGAAATAGTAAGAATATAAGCTCGTTACCTCCCTGTGGATTATATTATAACGCGTTTTATTTGGTTCGTGAGAATATTAAATGTTGAATTTCACAGGCGAATTATTTATTTTGTATAGTGCATATTTAATAATCCAAGAAAAAATAGGGAACTTTATTTTCGTATTTCATTTATTTCTTAAAAAAAATTGTGGTCACTAATATAAAGCAGGCAAGCAGTGCGATATAAAAGCGTAGTATAACAATATTCATATTAATAAAATTCTTAAATTTTTCTTTGATACCTTTCCACGAGTCATACAATCCCTTTCTTTCCCCTGGGAGAGTCCCTTCATCCTCGTTACAACTCTTGTTTACACGATTTTATTGACTCTGGACTTACCTTGATTTTATGTTGTCTTGATTTATGACGATTTCTTTGTTTGCTTAAGTTTATACGCCTGGTCCATTCTAACATCTGCACAGGTAAAAGTTATCATTCATTAAAGCTCAATATAAACATTGTGTGTAAACCACTGTTAAATTACTTATTGATATCAAAATGACATTAATAACTAGTGCGCTCATCGCGGTTTTTAACGGAAATCAAAATTTTTAGATACATAAAATTGTATTAGAATTAGGGAAAAACATTTAAACAAACAACAAAAACATTTGTGAAGGGAAAAATATGAAGTTATTTTTTTGTTGTTGTTGCTATTTTAATTATTGTTGCCTAATCTTAGAAAATGAGGTGACAATAAATTCAAGGCTATCGAAATACTCAACGAAAAACCGTTAGCGTAGATGAGATGGCTGGTGGATGCGACTTGGAATCAAAATTCGTGTTAGTAAAAAAAGTAAAAAAAAATGTTTGAATTTTTAATTAAAAAAAAAGTTTTAAATGTTGATGCTAGGAGCATCCAACGTGAGATGAATGATGCATAAAAGAAAAGTATTTCGACAATCTTGTAATAAGTACGTCTACCAATACAATACTTACAATTTTGAAATATGTTAATGGTTATTTCTTTCGCTGTCACAAAAACGACATTTATGTCAATCATCTATGGACTATTGGAATTAAAAACATTCAGCTTTATTTTCAGTAATAGCTGTCTTTAAGAAGTTATATGCCCATGTACCTACATATGATCTCTTATTACCACCATTTTTTTATTAACGTTCAATGTTCAGATGAATTCTCGTTCAATCCGATGCTTCCTATGAAAATAACGATATTGAAATTGTCCATTACAGCCGCTGCTTATAAGCATTTTTTTTAAACAACACAACAAATCTTTTCGGAGAGCGATAAAACAAATGGACGCCTATTTTTATTCCTACGAAATAGCATATTCAAACGAAGCACTTGCACATGCCGTAAGTTCGGAGCGTCCGGCGGTGCTTTTGACGACCAAATGACCGGCTCTCAAGTTTTGAGAGCACTCTGCAACCCCACTGTTCAATATTACGTGTATGTATATATGTGCACCGGTGTGGGTAAGTTTACCTTTTTGTCATTTGGAATATCATATTTTCATGTTATGTATCTGCAAATAAATGTGAACTGCGCAAAATATATCATATACAGTATTTTTTTTTCATTTTTAACATAGAAAAACGTTACACATTAAAAAAAAAAGAATTGGCAGTCCTGAGAATAAATTAGAAGTTTTTTTAATAAAATACTAAACTACTAAAATAATGAAATGGTATTGTCGTAGACTTTAGTAGTAATGTTTTTGTTTCAGTATATTTTCTTAAAAGGTAAGTAATTTCGATACTTAAAATAAATTCGACGTGGCATTAATATGTTTTGTTCAGTTAGTTTTCTGGGCCAAATTAAGACGGCGCTGTTTGTTTTGAAATCGTCTCAGCATTGGCCTTGTAAAGAAAAATTTGCAACTAGTAATGGTGAAATAAATATATTTCAATTATATAAATAATAGAAAACATTATACTGGGCTATTGCTATATAAATTTGCATGTTTCACTCGGTTAGATATTTTCATTGCATTTCTAGAAAACTTTAGCATAAACAGATATTTATTGACCTTGAACTAACAAATAGTGATGATCTAAATAAGTTTGAATCAATAACGATTATTTTAAGCATTAATGAAGATTAATAAATTGCACCGATAAATTTTCTTTTGCGTTGCCTAAATATAACTGCAGATAGTTTAATTCATAATAAAAAAATTCACTCATTTCACTCATTTGATTGTAAAAAAACAAAAACAATAAAGCTTAGAATATTTGACTGCTTTGATATTTGTTATCAAGATAAAACTGAAGCTGGGTTGCAAGTCATGTTTTATTACCACACACCAATGTAAGATATAATCAAGACAGTCGTTAGGGCACTAAAGGTGCGCTAAGTTGAAATCAGTATAACTCACGCTCATATTTGACTCTATATGAGTTCATCGGGAGTTTATCATTTCAAAGCACGTAACACCTGTTACGGAGGACTTAATTAACGCGAACTATTCTGTTGGGAATTTGCGCTTAGCGACAGATAATCGCGTTAACAACTGAATTACTACGTATACGAATAGTTATTACATATATGTAGGTAGTCTTGGCGAAAGCTTTTGTTAAATTACTCCAGGACATGTCGTTAGTGAATATGCAGGTACAGGTGCGTTACAACAAACAACTGACCCAAATTGAGATTTATATTAGATGTTACTAAATATTTAAATGTTAAAAATATCCATTTTTTTGTACATATCTAACCAAATTGTATCAACTGTATATTATTGCGTTGAGAGAAAATCTTGCAACCCGTTTTATTATATACATATTCCTAGCATGAATTAAAGAAAAATTATATTTTATGAACGTATTAAATAAAATACAGCAAAATGTACCTTGATAGTACAAATAAGTCAAGTAGAAAATCGACCTGACAATAATTAAACCACAGTACATTGTAACTTTAATATGGGATAAAGTTCTCAATTAATTTGCCACTCAGAAATTTAATGAAACGCGATTTTATTTCGATCGGATCATATTTATATTTATAATCAAAGCGTCTGCATATAATGTTAGAAATGGATACTAATCCTTACTAATATTATCATTTTTATGGTGTTTACGTTATATGGTCCTTCTTTTAAGGTGCCACGGAGAAACGGACAGCGGAAATTTAATATGTAATATGAGTATTATACACGGGCTGGAAAGTGGCTATTTTCAAAAGTATTTGATAAAAATTACCCAAAATCGAAAGAACGCGGGTGCGTCCGTGAGCAATTGATAAAATTTAATTCAGTGAAGTATTCAAATCATTTTTGACACTTATTGACATTCATTAAGGTAATATTAAAAAGTAGACTGAGGCTTATATGTTTGGTATTTTATCGGAAAATTGTGATCACTTTTTTCTTGAGGCCGAGTGAAGTAACAAGCAAGCTGTACGCTTAATGGTAAGGACACGCTCTAAGAGCATAAAACTGTTTGCCATTGAGCTTTTTATCCAGAGATATGAAATGGTGCAATTCCATCCTCAGTATTTACGTTGAAACCATTGCTCTGCTACCCGAAGAGAAGGCATGTTAATTATTGCTTGGGAGCAAAATAACTGGCAACGGTGTATTTTGTTCTTCAGACGAACTCAACCAAGCCAAAGAGATCACATATTTAAACGTCTACGTACAGTATGTTCTTCGGTAATCACTTAAGTATTAAGAGAAAATAATTCTCTTGTATAACTGCCCTTCTGTAATTTTATTTATGCTTGGTAATTTTTCTTTGTGCCTAATGATATAAGGTAGTGAATTAAATAAAATATACATACATATATTTTGTCACAGATACGCAATTACATTTTTAATTGTTTCGAAAACGTGAATCAACGTTATCCCTTCTCTTCGCTCTCTTTACAGTTACTGCTGGCTGAAACGTCTTTGTTGCGGACAGAAATTGAACGGAACTCTATACTTAAGATAAATTGAAAAGATACGTACACTAAGCACTTTTTCTAATGTTTCACTGAGACCCTTACTGTATATAATATAAAAACATACTAAGTATTATTACGTGTATTTAGGCAGAAATATTTAACTCACATTACTTTTATAGAGCTGACTTAGAAATCTTAAGTATTCATTTTACTAAAGAACTTCAAGCAAACTTTATGCTAGTAAAAGTTTACAAAAGGGTATAAACAGCAATTTATTTAGCAGAGATTCCGGGGATTTCAGTCTAGCGCGGTGCAGAGTCACAATAGGGGGGAGTTGGTAAGAAGTACGAACTAGTGTGGCAGACCATAAAATGATGGAAGAAAGCTCTTTGTGTTTATGAACTTATTCTTATCACACAAAAGCTCGGCGGTCTCGAGCTGGCTGAAATTTTTAAAACGGAATTCGCGCAGCAAAAGTCGCGAGCACCTGAACAAACTGCTGGCGCAATGAACGATGGCGATGCATTGTGTCCCCGAAAACATCGGGGCCATTGTGTTTGGATTTGGGTCGCCTGCATTTTAAGCTTTAAACACGTTGTTCCCAGTTCGCCGTTCACTGTTAGAGCGGGAATTTTTATTATAGGCTATGAAATACAATACCTAGATGAGTTCCGCCCGCGGACCGTTGTCGGCGGGAAATAACAATCGAGTATCTCTATAGTTCTAAAATGAGCGGGGTGATAGCCGTTTGTATCTAGGCCACTGCAGGACAAAGGTTGGTTATTGTGAAAGAACGTATTGTTGAAAGTTTCAGTATTCGTGATTTGTTTTCATATTGAAAAAATGTTGAACATTTTCTATCTGTAGGGGTTAGTACTACTAATATCGTCATTTCTATGCAGACCATAGTATATGCGTAGTAGACAACTCTAGCATTTTTTTTCGCATATTGATTAGTTCCTAGTCTTAGTAGGGTAGCGATTCTAGTATATTTTGTGTGATAATAATACAACAATAGGGAAACCTAATAAGTGTAGACAACTATAAACATAAATTTATCTAACAGATCAAATAAAAATCTTGTAACCGAAAGTTTACAGTGACCAATAATTTATAAGTATAAAATAAACAATTACTTTTAACATAAAGTATAAATTAAGACTTATTTTGATCCGGAATACAAATGGCAGGGTACCGATACAAATATAAACATAAAAAATTAACAAAGATTTGTAAGTTTTGAATGGTAAGTATGTGGCAAATTATATTTGGTACTTTAAAAGTTTTTGTAATAAATATAATAAGTATCTTTTTATTGTTAGATTTAATGTTAATGTTATATGAAAAATTCAACATATGTACGTATTTTATTTTTTTTTACAATTTTTATATGTTTGTTACTTATACGTAACATTCATCTGAATAAGAATTTTAATCAGATTAAAAAATATAATGCGCTCGCCCTCAGTGTGACTAAAGTTATTCCGTTATTATATCTAACGAAATTAACAAAAAAGAAAATAGGACCCCTTATTTTCGTGGACGTACTGACGTTCAGTGGTCTCGCCTGCGATCTAATTAGCAGTTATAAAGTTTTAGACATCTATAGTGAACTTTAAAAAGTCACTTCATTTATTTTTTCTCACAGGATACCCTCCCCCCTCATAAAAGTCCCCATAGATCATCCTTCGATTAATATTTCTTCTATAAGTACAAGAATTTATAGATTTTAAATGAAATCTTTGTTCATATAAATATTTGAGAATTAATAGATTTTAAATGGAAAATGGAAATATTTGATGAGACGATTACACCTAGGAATCGACATTGTTATTGTGATTGTAACCATCGATGCGATTGCCACAATACGCCATACCGGTCGTTGT
>DWHO01001389.1:0-15614 GCA_018247575.1 Eurytides lysithous rurik
GGCCGAGGTATCGCATTGTCGGTTTTACGTCGACGCGGACGCCACAGACAATTATGTGGGCGTCCGCAGGTGGCACGTTCCGAGGGCCGTAAAAGTAAAGGGCCTCAGATTTATTCAGCGCCACCTCCAGCCCCAGTCGCCGAATGCGCCCCACAACCTGAGCCACTCCCGCGGTGGCGAGAACAGCGGCTTGGTGAAAGTTTGAGCCACGAGCGGTCACAAGGGTGTCGTCAGCGTAACAAGTCACTTCGACACCCCTGAGGTAGATGCCACGCAGAACCCAGTCATAACCTAAGTTCCACAGGAGCGGCCCCAACACCGACCCCTGTGGAACCCCACACGTCACCTCGATGGTCCGGAATCTATCCCGACACGGGAACTCAATGCACCGGTGCGACAAGTAGGCCCCGATTGTGCGGCGCAGGTAAAGAGGAACTCCATGGAACTGGAGCGCCTCCCTAATGCAAGCCCAGGGTAGAGTGTTAAAGGCATTGGCGATGTCGAGAGACACCGCCAAGACGGCCTCACCCTGGGAAACTGCTTCCTGCGCGAGGGACCTTACTCGCAGCACCGCGTGAACAGTAGACCGACCCTTACGGAACCCGTATTGCCTCTCCGCAAGATTAGGGCCGACGCGCTCTAAGTGCTCGACGATGCGGGCAGCAACAACTCTTTCAAAAAGCTTGCTCACATCGTCAAGCAGCACAATCGGCCGATAGGCGGAGGGTGAGTCCATGGGACGCCCTTCTTTTCGAATGAGGACGAGTCTGCCCGTCTTCCACCTCTGTGGTATTTTGGCTTGAGCCAGACAGGCAGTAAACATCGCCCTCAACCTAGGCTCTAGGGCGTCCTTCAGTGCCAGATCCCAGACTCGTCCTGGGATACCATCGGGACCCGGGGCGGTGCTTTTCGCTTTCATCCTAAGAATGGCAACACCGAGCTCCCCCGGAGTCACCTCAGGCACATCCAGATTCGGGTCGGTCTCCTCAATGCCAGTACGAACCATCAATGGTGGCGTGTGTTCTTCCCGCTGCGGAAATAAAGTTGTGACGATCGCCGCTACTAATTGTGGCTGCAGACTCCGCGTCAGTGGAGGGGCCCATGGGCGGAGTTTGCCCATAACCATTCTGTACGGTCTCCCCCACGGATCACGGTCAAGTGCAGCCAAAAATTCCCGCCTAGCAACGGCGATCGCCGAAACTATTTCCACCTGTAGCGCCATCTTGGCCTGTCTAAAGGAGGCGTATAACTCAGCTTCCAGGCCGAGATCCCTGCGCCGCCGCCTTCGGCTTCGGGTGTACTGGCGTCTCGCTGCTAAACACGCTTTTCGCATTTCCGTCAGCTTCGCGGACCACCAGTACACCCGGCGCTTGGGAGGAGGGTTCCTGGACCGGGACATGGACAAATCACAGACCTTTGTCATAGCATCCCGGAACCATTCAGCCTCCCCATCGATATCCAGATTTCTGGGCGCAGGTAACCAGGACCAACCTTCGTTAACCTAACCTAACCTAACCCAACAGTTTCGTCACTATCGTGTGGGTGTGCGCTTCAATGAAATCACCGATTGTAATGCATTGAAATTAACTGAAAAAAAAAAGAATACTCTCAAGGGTGGCTTGGTAGTGGGTATATCAACAGGACTTTGATTTTGTCCTTGATTATCACAAGGGTACTCAAATTTCAAGTCTCCAGTCCAAACAAGAGCCACCAACGAGCGTCGGAGCGACTCGAAAAGACCTGCTCGTGACATTGCGTCACGAAATCTAAACTCCGGGATGACAGGTCCATATCGAATAGAGAAGATTCTTCCTTATCGGCGTTATGAGCCACAACTTCGGAAGTCAACCCAGGTGGCAGCTGAGAAAATGATCCCGTGGTGTGGAGAATGGACCCCTGAAGTAAGTGCGGGCTGCTTTGAGTAGGTGTCAACTGAAATAGCCTCACGTCTTGCTTCCTTTCTATGTGTGTTGGGCAATTGTTAGTGTATCGATGTGAAGCATACACTAACTTGGCCATGCACTTGTTAGCCTATGGCAAGTGCATGGCCAAGTTATAGCTTCACATCTTGCCCTCTGACTTGTGCTGAGATTAAGCGAATGCTTACGTCGTGCCTATGCCTTAATCACTCAAGCAGCGAAACATTTCTTGTTAATTTGGCGGACGCGTCTTATTCATAAGTTATGAAGCGTTGTATTGTCTTTCATAGTTTGTTAGTGGCAAAAGTCAAGTGTCCGAGGAAGGTCTCCTGCCGGGAGAGGCCGTGTAGGAGAAAAATGACCATTAAGAGATGGTACAAAAGCCGTAGCAGGTAGCTACGGCTTTTATACCATCTCAGCACGGCCTATTCTCGTGACGGCACTTGACCTGTTCGGTTGTCTCGTATTTTTAGGTGTCGAATTTTGATCTTTTAAGTAGTTTGCGTTTAGGTTGATTTTGCATCTCGGATTAGTTATAACGTTTCATTGTTGTTATACTTATACTACTACAATTTTATGATTTAGTAGTAAAAATTGTTTAAAATAAGTGATTTAGTAAGCAGTTAGTGAGTTAGTAAAAACAAAATTAACATTTATATGTAAGTGTATGTACATTTTATTTTTAAAATCCACGTCCTGGTTTTCTGTTAATTGATTTCTGTTAATTCAAGATACTCCCCCAATTTATATTAATTACGCTAATCATGTTTCATATTTTTCAATTTAAGAACTTTGCCAGCCGTAAAGTTAGTATTGAAGTTTTGCTACGTTACCAGGTTTGCTACGTTCATATCACGATAGGAGTTAAATTCAAGCAGAAGGGTGTACTCGTACGGTAGGTGCAGACCAATTGCTATACATCAGTATAAAGTCTATATGTACATATATCAGTTAAGTCGGAAGTGACCAAACGTAGACTCAATAAGGTGGGATTGCGCTTCAAATAAGTAATGGAACAAATTCGATTTGATCCGTGTTCATTTGAGATTAAAAAGTGAAGTTCCTAGATTTTAACCCAATTGTGTTATTATTTTTTTTTGTTTTATCTTTAGCTCAGTGGCCGGTCGCTCGCTTTTAATGCAAATATACTTGAACAACCTGAGTTCATATCCCGGTGTCGGCATCAATAATTTTGTTAATTAATAATAAGCAAATTTAAGTATTTTACCACGTGGTTAATGGTGAAGGAAAACATCTTGAGGAAACCTGCATATTTAAGAAACAGTAAAAAAAATCTAAAATATGAGAAGTCCGCCAATGCGTAGTGGAGCCGCGTGGCGGTCTGTGCCATTATACCCTCTGTACAGAGGAGGCCTGTGCCAAGCAGTGGGCCATATATAGGCTGTTTACTATCTTATCTCTATAAACAATAAAACAAACCATAACTCTGACTTACCCGTTATAAATGCGATGATTAAAACGAAACAAATTAAAAAGTTTTTAATACTTAAACCAACAGTTAAACTGTAAGTGCAGACTGCAAGGACTCGATACTCATCTTTTTCATCCATCCTTTTGAATTCTTGTCGTCGAAATTTCATGGTTGCAAAATTATACATAATAGATTCATAGAATTTGTAATATTGTACATAAAGAGTCTTAGTTTTTGTTTAGATTTAAAATGCTTCCTAAATACTAAACATAAAAATGTACTTGAAAATCACCCGCATAAAAACCCGGAATACCATTTGTTCATCACTCAAATTTTTATTCTATTTGGGGTTGATCCCCAAAAAAAAAAATCCACAGCCTGCGTGTAGTAATAGTCCATTTAAACCACTACGCCATCCAATATGTCAATTAATGATTATTTGTACCAGATGTGTTGTTGGTGACGTATTTGTTAAGTTTAAGCTGTAAATTTAACTGTAATTATAGAATAAAATACAGCATCACGAAGATATGTCATGGTCGAGCGCGAAATATCTTCGCGCTCAAACTTTGACACGCTCAGGAAGGAAATACTCTTTCTTACCGCGCACGGTAAGAAGCATTGCGCACTTATTTTAGTCTCTATCTCAAAGCACGAGTTTTTTTGTGATCAAACATCCAATAGAGGTAATCGCAATTCTCGTTAACAATATCCGTAAAGCTATAGTTATTACATTTACTGTTTTATCCCTTCAGATAGAATAGTAAATCTAATAAAAATAGTCACTTGTACTCAATAAAGATTTGAGTTGACCTATTTCGTTCTCCAATTGCCAAATTAAAAAAAAATGTAAATGGACGTTTGTGCGCTAAAGGTTATTACACAGTAAAGGGTTTCATTGAAGATTGAAATGATATAGAACCATGGAAGATATCACACCATGGAAATTATATGATCGCCTCCAGGCCATTTCAAGATGTAAATTATACAAATTGTCTACGTAATTAACGTAAAAAAAAAGAGTTAAAGGCCCGCTGAGTTTCTTTCGCCTGTTCTTCTCAGGACTGAGGCATTTTTTTCCGAACAGTTGGTAGAGTCATTAGACGTCAAAAAGCGATTGTAAACTAATCCAATTTTGAATAAAGAATTTTGACTTTTGACTTGACTATTGGCGCAGTAATGTCGAACGCTCTGGATAGGAATATGAAAGCACATGTGATATATATAATAAAATAAATAAATAAATATAAATGTGAATTAAATAAAAAAATATATGATACTGTAGTTGTTATTTTGTCGTCGGCTAATTTTAAAGATTGAATGTATGGTTGATTTAAAAATATAGAAATTTTAATTAAAAGAACAATTATTTGATACTTCTGACACGTTTTAGTAGTAACAAATTCTTACACATACTTTACGCTGATTTTCTGGAAGATATGGCACCTATCCGAAATAGAACTGATAATATGATAACTGTATATGTGTGACATCTAAGAGAATATTTAACAACTGTATGACCCCCATAACATAATGATTCTAAAGGTTTCTACATTGTGTCCACAGATACCGTAACCATAGGTAACGCTTTTATTTTAATATGTATTCAAATAACCCATTCATTATTTAGAGGGAATGCTATTTCTATTCACATTTTGAATATTCATTCAATTTACTATATTGATAAATATTATAAATATATTAACTAAAATAAGAAACCATATTAAACTGGAAATCCTTATAATCAAAAGATTTACATGATTTTATTTTCTGCTACAGATGGCGCTGTAGTTAAAACGGAACTAAAAAATGTTTAAAACTAAGTACTAGCCATGCTTGTTAGAAATGTATAGATTTCACAAATCAACAGAAAATTTCATTATAGTGTGTTTGATTGTCAATGAAGACCTGCTACTTCATTATTTTTTAGTTGCTTAACTCATTTCGCATACTAGATATTTTCATACTAGATTGTAAAATATACGCTGCGGAAAGAATTTTGAAATGAAAAAGCTTCTACGAATTTTAACTAACATTATGGACACTTGTTCAAGGATTTCAGATATTATTTACATAGCCTCGTTTTGTCAAACATATAAGGCATATGACTAAAATCTGAAACCAATATCAAAATAAAATCATTATTAAAATAAGTTATTTAGATGAATATAGCGAGTATATAACTCGGTAGTAGGATATGATAAAACATAACGAAGCGAAATTATAAATATGTGTATATTATTTGAGTTGGCCAATATTAATTGAATCCGGGGCACCTGGTTGC
This sequence comes from Eurytides lysithous rurik, assembly GCA_018247575.1. Classification (NCBI taxonomy): domain Eukaryota; kingdom Metazoa; phylum Arthropoda; class Insecta; order Lepidoptera; family Papilionidae; genus Eurytides; species Eurytides lysithous. Next base: position 5,636 of record DWHO01001389.1, read on the forward strand.
TACTTTGTAATAGAAGATGGTTTTAGAGGCATCGATTTCGCCTGATTACTTACGATTTTGCTCACATGTCGTACCTGAAAACAAATAATAATAAAAATTATTTATATCAACATACTTATCTTTAACATTTTAGACGAAAATATAATATATTTATATTTATATCAATTTTAAATTACGGCGACTACAGTTTAGTAATATATACATATTTAATTTATTAAGTAAGAAGAACACTCAAATAAATGCACTACGCATTTATTTGAGTGTTGAGGAAATATACCAAGGATATGGACGCAGTGGCGGTACTACCATACAAGCCCAAAAGCCCGACTTCCCGAATTATTTATTTTTAAATTGGAGCGTTGCAGGAATTATGTGCTAATTAAGATTTATAAATTTTACTCCTTAGTAGGGCAAGCTGGGCTTTTGGGCTTGAATGATAGTACCGCAACTGTATGGATGATTCTCAAAACTATTTGAAAATGAAAATGCAAGTACACTTTAACCTGAAAAATAGAAACGTTTTTTTCTTGCTTTTTATGTTTGATTATCAGAACGCAAACGCGACCATAAAGCTCCTCTGGTTAGGTTTTATAGTGATTGTGTTTTGTGTTCAAAGAACTTTACTTAGATTTAAGTGATAACTTTTTAGTGATTATTTAAGAAGTAATGATGATGTAAAAATAATTTAATTACTTTACTAATGCAAAGGCGAATTGTACAAATTATTAATATTTTTGAATTGAAATAGATGTGATAAATGATTATTAAATTTTAATAGTAATAAAGTAAGTTGTAAAAATGTATTAATTTATAAATATTTTCAACCGGAGATAATAAACAAATACCACAGAAATTTTAGAATTGATAGATGTTAAATATATTAAAATGTTTTTACAAATATATATCAAACAACGAAAAATGGGTCTTAGGTGTTTTAAGGCGATGACAGATAATAAATAAACAGGTAATTAAGATACAATATATTTATTCTACGTCATCAGAATGCATACCTTACGATTTATTCACACTAGGAGTCCATGAAATATGGAAGCTTCGACGACAGCTAATGTGTCGTCAAGATTTCTCAAGCACAATTACACTTAGGTATTAGGTTACACGTTTGGTTTAATCAAATGATAGAAAGATTATATAAAAATAGTCATGTACATTATATAATTCGTATAAGTTTATGTTTTTGAAACTGGCAAGATTTCAGGAATAATATCGGAAATTGGCGCCACTGTTCGGTATAAAATAGGAAAGGAGCATTGAAAGGAAGTGAATGTGTGTTTAGTATTCGAAGGGTCTTCTATAGTGTACTCCTGAAATTCATGGACTCCGTGTACATGGGTATCGTGATTATGCATAACTTGGAGTTTTATAAAATAGTTTATAGGCGTGATAAACCAATCTAGTGGTATTAGGTCCTGAAACTTTATGACAAACTTTTATTAAACATTTTTCTAGCATAAGAGTCATATTTTCTATTTTATTTAAACATTTTTTATATCTTTTTCTACATGATTTGAGGTGTTGATTACGTTCTAGGTTTAGAAAGGCTTTAATAGTTTGAATGATTTGGAAAAATTATCAGATTAAATTAAGAAGTAACCAAAGTCCTGTAAAGCAAAAATAAGTAGTATAAGGTAACAAATATTTTGTTCTATTTGTCAGATTTACTTAAAAAGTTCTGATAGATGAATAGTTTGTAGATATAAAACTACGTAAATATGCCAAAATGCTACGAAATCGTAGATGTAGCCTGTGTGCTACAAGATTTCTGCACGGCATGTAATTTATAGCACTTTTAGTGAATTCAAAGCTTATTTCTCCAAAAATTTCATTTTATTCCAACTACAAAACAATAGTTATTTTTACAATTTATTTCTTGGCTATCGAACATAAATAATAAATGGCCGATGCTGTTGCGACTTTTACGACGCAGGGAAGGTTTGTGATCGGTGACTAAACTACGACTGATCAATACTAGGGGCTCAAATATGCAATATGCTATATGACAAATATGCAACCAATCACGCATTATACAATATACGAATGTGTATATATATATTGTTCACTAAATATGTGTATATGATCTCTTTTTTTACTAAGTCCACTTTTTTATATGTGTTAATCAAGGAAATTGTCAAGCTGAAAGTTGCTGAGAGATGTAGTTTAAACTAAATTCTTTCACTCCCCATTGCTGTTTCTACGGTGTAGCTGTAACCTTGACGTCACATACGTTATACGTAGACCTTCTATTTTTTTATGATATCCTAATACCATTTTAAACAATTATTCAATTTGTCCCGCTAATTATGTAACTTGTCTTGCATACAAAATTTTGCAACTTGTCTCGCAATTATGCGATAAGCCTCTCTTAATCTACCTTGAGGGTCTACGAGAATGCAATTTCAGTCGGCTGGTGTGGTATAATTTTCACACACTTTCTAGTTTTTCTATTTCTGGTTCTTATTGTTATAATTACACCCGGGTACAATGGTTTGGATAACATTGCGAGAAGACTTCTCTGTTAAAAAATTACACTACTAATTATATAAACGAATTAATTTGTATTCGTTGATAATACATTATTTAACATTTTAAGGTCACTTCAAGTCTTAAATTATTGAACTGTTATCAAAAAAAGAAAAGGTAAACCCAAAATAACAAAAGAATAAAATATAATTTTTGACAAAGTTAATGAGGACGGCACATTTCGACAAACGTAATTTGAGTGGTGTCAAAATTGCCTACACTATACATGACACTCAATGCAATATGTCTAAGTTGGAATTGAACAGACAATAACGAGCGGCTGGCCTAGGTCACTATCACTCACTGATGTTGATGCACTCCTAGTACCGGTGCATCGTAATTTTACTTTTCTATAGCCTATAATTTTTTAACGTTTTAATTTTCTTATTTTATAACGGGTTATTACAGATATATATCGTTAAAAGTTTAAAATAAGTAATAAAACTAGAGATGGTACTTTTTTTTTAAGAAATAAAGTGGCGGAACGATAGACTTTTGCGTTGGATATGCTGATGCGTTGGATGTTGATGTGTTGGAGGTTGGATAAGCTTTCACTTAAGGCAATTATTTATTTTATACAACATTTTTAACCACATCTGTTCTAAACTAAACAGCCTAGAGCTATCTAGGCCGCACAGTAGTATAGAAAAGATTGAATATATTCAATTTGAACATCAATTTTATTTGCAACAAAATAAAAGGTGATGTTTTATCATACATAATTCTTGTTTATCTTTTTTATATATAAAATAATAAATTTATTATTTAACTGCCCAACAGAAAGTTTACTGATAGTTTTACAATTAACGATGCAGCTAGTAGCTCTATGTTATCTATATTTTTTTCTGTGTGAGTGAATAAGACGGATAAAGACTGTTTAGTCTGTTTTTTTTTTTTATGTAAACCTTCACTATAATCAACAGATTATTTGAAAAATTATTGCTTTTTTATTAAAAAAATACGAACAATTATAACAAAATTATAAAAAAAATTCTCTGCTCAGTGAGCGTCTGAGAGTGAAAAAAATCTTTAAAAAGTAGTAACATTTTCAAATTTTAATAAAACGAGGTATTATCGAAAAACGACACAACAAAATATTCTCCTTAACATTGCGACTCGTATTCGACTTCTTCGTATAGCAAAAAATAAAAAGATACAAAAAAACAGGGAAGTGGAAAAACTTTTTCAGAAAATGAGAAAATGTTTTCTAAGTTGCAAATCAGGTATTCTAGGATCTCATAAAATTCAAACAGCGGCCATCGCTATTGAAAATAGAAGGTTTAAGCTGAGAGAATACTACCTATGTCGTATAGGTAGACAGAGAGAGCAAAAGCAATATTTTCCGTATTCCACCACGGTTAAAAAAACAACAGAACTAAATTAATAAAAATAGAAGAAAAAAAAATCACGTATTTATGTTATTAAAATGGGATTTTGGTTACTATACTCAATTAATTTAATAAATTGTTAATTTATAGTTCACTCAAAATAATGTGGTGGTAAATATACAAAATCGAGTTGTGTGTAAGGAATATTCTAGAACAAACAATTTAAATAAGTAGCAAAGATGGATAACTACATAAGGTAAATCAAAAAACTTTCTCTATGCTACGCTTTTCTGCTACTGCTACGCCTTTCTTTTGAGCACTTAAATACATATAAGAGTCATATCACAAAAAATATATGCCCATTATTAAGAAATAAAAAAACGTATATTTAAATTGATCGGGAGGTACGCATAATTAAGTTTATACTATGATTGATGGTGTTATTACAATGGTGATTAGGTTGCAATTTTTTTTATACTGCTTTTTTAACTATTGTGGATTGAATCTTTATGGCTGGCGTTTAATCATATTTCGCGTCGTGAGACGTTTCCAGTCACCGATAAATATGCTTTAATTAAGTAAAATTAAAAAACTTCTTTATCTGTATATAAAGTAAACTTTAAAAAAAAGATAATAAAATTTTTAAACAAATGAATTATTTGAGCTTGTGTTTTTACCTACTTGGCTATTTTAATTTACACCACTTCACTAATTTTTATCGGTTTTTTTTTTAAACTTTATATAGGTTCATTTGTAAAACTATAAATAGCTGCTATTTTAAAATTTAAACTTACAAAGTTCACTTAGTTACTAATTATTATTGATTTTTTTTAAACTTTGTAAAGATTGGATTAGTCACTGAATATTTTTTAAACTTAAGTGTAAATTCAGCTTAAGTTTAAATTTTTAAAATAGTAATACCAGGACACCATAAGGGCAGAAGATATTTAAATGGAATAGGGCGTGAATGACCTGTAGGTGCGACTGAAACCAATGCAGACACTTGCCAGCCTGCTCTAGCCTGGTAAAATCTCAATCGTTAGGGTTGTCACAACGCCAAATCCTGAAATTGTGCTGCAATCATATCGGCTTTAACTTGTAGCTTTATATCTTTATAAGAGAGAATAGAATTTAGTTGGGCATATTAACGTTTTTTCAATTCGCTTATAGGGTATTCGAATAGTTCGGAATTTAAAATTCATAAAGTGTTTTATTTGCATGGACACACGGAACTATATATTTTTAACACGTAAAATATTAATAAATATTTATGTACAACCCTAGATTTAATCGATTCAAAATTTCAGTCATGCACTTTCCTCACCCCTAAAGAGGAGTTCGCATTCCTGTTTTTCGATTTTAAACAATGGCCAAATAAGGTTCCCACAGCAACATGACATAATTTAATGCTGCAGAAATATTAATGGTAAGGTATTTCACTTGTGGATATTGATATAGTGTTTATTCAATTAGTTTTTCTATTATACTAATAGAAAAATGGTTGAACTTTGCTTTTTACTTTACTAGCCAATAACTCCAACTGTAAATTTAGAATCAATAGTTAACTCATAAAAAACTGTTGAATTTTTCTGATAAATATTTCACCATGTCAGAATAGTACTTAGTAAGAAATTAGTAGGTATTATTAGGTAAGAACAATCATAAAACCTTTGCAGCATTTGAGAGTTCTGGCGTTTCCCAAAAACCAGACGAATGCAATGCAATAATGGTAACAGTACTTTTTTATACCTTAAGGTATAAAAATTCACCTTTTGTATTACATGAACTGTAGCTGCTTCTACCACATAAATGATGTAAACATTTTTGTTCACAAATGTATTTTAAATTTATTTTTGTTTATTCCTTTTGGATAACTAGCTTTATTTTGTCTCCATTGTGTCCACGTCTTATTTTTTCCAATTCTAGCGACGTAGCCTCCGATGTTCTGTGGACTCCTAGTACTGTATTGTAGTTTTGAAACTGAATTCAGGCTGGACTTCCACTAACTCTTTCTTCCTTAACACTCTGGATTAATTGACCATTAATCTGGTTTCAAAACGATGCGAATTTACTATTTTGTAGCCGCTATTTCTTTCTATGAAATTTGAGTACCTTGTATATAAAATGTAATGGTGGTTGTACCTTTATTCTTATTAAGTAAGGAAAATCACGAAATTCACCATAATACAAAATTTTGTTTTTGTATATATTACGGTATGATTTCGTAGATATATTTCTGTCTGGTGCTAAAGTGTTGACTTTAAATTAAGAAAAAAAAAATAATTCGTTTTCATCTTAACACAACCTTTAAATCAAAGGCCAATTCGATCCTTTTTGAGATCCTTCGATCCTCCAGATTTGTTATAATTAATAAACTATATTAAATACACACATCTTATGAAAATGATGTGGCAAATTTTTTTTTAAACGGCTTGTAATTAAGTATATACGGAGACGTGAAATTCATTTGTATTGCGCTAATAACGCATAATCTATGAAAATTGTAGCCAAATCGCTACGCGAAACAACCGTAAGCAATAACAAAATAAAATTACAAACTGTTTGCTAGTTTTTTTTTGTTCTAATCCAACACGATTAAGATTCTAATTTATATAAGATTTTTTTGTTGCCACAAATATTGCCGCCCGTTGCACTACTTCACCATTTTTTTTAAGCAAGGTGTAAGCTATTCCGAATGTCGTAGCACCGTTATTTATCCTTATTACAAAACTTCTGTTATGGATAAATAACGTAAATTAAATAACAAACTTGTCTACATCAAATTTTTATGGTATACATTATAATATAAAGCTCCACGGCACAGAGAAGAAACCAGGTTTCACTAGCTCATTTATAAAACTTAAAATCGATTTCATTCTATTAGATAAAGTTTTATAATATTTTAATAACTTTTAAAATGAGAATTTAAAAATTAAAAAAAAGCAAACCTTATCCAAAAATTTCACGAATACATTTTACCACTTGAATTTCGAACGGTAGAAAATTACATAACAGAAAAAATATATTTACAAACACAACAATAGATCATAACAGTAACAGATACATATAGAAACATGCAAGTTTTCCAATACTTTCATATGATTCACTTTTATCAAAAGCTTTTTTGAAATCTGTATATATTACATCAAATCAAATCAATATCATTATATATTATATATATTCAAAAGTGCCTGTAAACAAGCACTTTTGAATAGTCATTTTTACACTTTGTTCGTAAGAAAGCTACTACGGCTCGGAATGCAGGTCTGTTGAGAAAATCAGGCGAGAAACTCAATAGTTGCTCTTTTATAATAACAATGCATTATGTTAAGCCTTCATACAATGTCATAGCTATTCCATATTTTCAGTTTATAACGCATTTTGATGTACCAAAAACTCATGAACAGTTTAATAAGCTTTATGCAACAAAATGTTCTTAATTTTAGTTTTAAAAGGGGCAAGTGGTAGATTTAAGATATTTTGTGGAATGCCCATGAAAGATTTTTTCACCCTTTGGAGACGAAATCGAGGTGTCACGAGCTTCTTTTTATTTTTAGTATTCACTGTGTATTTGTCAGTGATTTTTATAAAATTATTCAGATTTTGTCGAATGAACAATATATTACAAAGTATATATTTTAAGGCAACCGTTAAATAACCAGTTTTTTTTTTAAAAAACATCTGGAAGGGAATCACGAGCTCTTAGGTTATAAATATCTTGCACAGTTCTTTTTTGAAGAATAAATAAGATTTTAACTTAGCAGCAATACCCCACAACAGGATACCGTAAGACAGAATACTATGAAAATAGCTAAAATAAATGAGTCTATCTGTATCATCGACTTGAAGTTTTTTGTAAATAAAAAATGGATAAATTAGTTGATTTAGAACTGATAAACCATGTTGATGTACAGGGAGATATCGTTTCATATAGTCATATAAATTTTCAGGCACTAAACGTCTCTAACGTCATAGTTATAGATGATAGTATAGAGATTGGTCGATAGTTCTCTACGACATTTTTTCTCCAGATTTTTAAAGTGGAAACGCGTATGCCAGTTTACAGCAGTTTGAAAAAATGTCATATTAGATGCTACGATTAAAAATAATTGATAGTGGTAGGGATAGAGTTTTAAAAATAATGAACTTATTTTGTCGGGTCCCGGATCCTTAAACATGGCATAATTAAACCCTTCAGAAGTATGAGTGGTAAGGTATTTGGCTTGTGGATATTGATGTAGTGTTTAATCAATTGGTTTTTATATCGTATCAATGTAAAAGAAGGCTCAACTTAACTTTTTACTTTACTTACCAATAACTCCCACTGGAATCAATAGGTAACTTCAGAAAAACTGTTGAAATTTTCGGATTAAAATAGTACTTAGTAAGAAATAACGCTAATACTGCGTGTAGATAAGAACGATCATAAAACTTTTGCAACATTTGAGAGGACTGGCTTTTTCTAAATACCAGACGAATGCAATGGGTATGAGTACTTTTTTATACGTCAAGGTTTATCACCTATTGTGTTTCATAAACTGTTGCAGCTTCTACCACATAGTATACGAAGCAAATTTTTTGTTTTATTTCAGGATTTAAAATGCTAATGTCCAAAATGGTATTTTAAACTTATTTTTGTTCATTGATTTTGGATAATCCGCTGCTTTATTTTTTCTCCATTGTGTCCACGTCTTTTTTTTACAGTTCTAGCGATATAGCCTCTGACGTTCTATGGAGCCCTGGTACCGGATTGGAGTTTTGAAACTGGATTCGGGCTGGACTTCCACTAACTCTTTCTTCTTTAACACTCTGTATTATTTGAACTTTAATTTGTTAATTGTTCATTAAACTACTTCTTGTGGAAATTTCAATTTTAAATATTTCTTCAATATTTATTCGTCAGTTACTCCATCTGTCGATTGACGGATTGCGGCTTCGAGGCCGGTCTACGACCCTTGGGGGTAATCCCCATAGTTCGGCCAAAGAGCCTCACGTGGCTATGGCCGCGCGGTATGGAGTTGTACTTCGCTCTGACCTCGGTAGCGGTATTGCGAGTGTACACTAGATGACACGTCTTCAATTAGGCGGAACTGCGGTTGGGTCTGGCTCCCCAGATGCCTCCTCCAACCGCAATAGTTCCCGTGGGAGTGGCCGTCCGTCAGGAGGACGAGCGTGCAAGGGTGAGATGTCTCGCCGGTAGAAATGTGGTCCGTTTTCTGGTTCCGATTTCGAGATAGAGTCAATGACCCCTAATTTTTGGTCTTCAGTGGTAACCTGGATGCCAGGATAGGGTATAGTACCACTCGAGATGCCCTGGCCTATCGGACACAATGGTCCACCCGCAGGACCAGACGCAGCGAGCGGTCTGCCCGGCATCCAAGGTACATTATTGTGTTCTCGCTCCTAATTGCCTGACTTCACGATTCCAGAATAGGCTGGTCTTTGACTCGCCTGACGTAGATGGCGGACGTCTTGACAACATTATAGACATTCACCACTTGTGGATTTCTATAATGTTTTAAATAATAAACCATTCGAACAGCAGTTCCAGTTGCCCTGCATCTGTAGCTATGAAGCAGGTTCGACAGTGCCGCCCGCAACGTCGAGCACTTAGAGCGCGTCGGCCCTAATCTTGCGGAGAGAAAATACTGGTTCCGTAAGGGTCGGTCTACTGTTCACTTGGTGCTGCGAATAAGGTCCCTCGCGCAGGAAGCAGTTTCCCAGGGTGAGGTCATCTTGGCGGTGTCTCTCGACATCGCAAATGCCTTTAACACTCTACCCTGGGCTTGCATTAGGGAGGCGCTCCAGTTCCATGGAGTTCTTCTTTACCTGCGCGGCACAATGGGGGCCTACTTATCGCACCGGTGCATTGAGTTCCCGCGTTGGGATAAACTCCGGACCGTGGAGGTGAAGTGTGGGGTTCCACAGGGATCGGTGTTGGGGCCGCTCCTGTGGAACTTAGGTTATGATTGGGTTCTGCGTGGCATCTACCTCAGGGGTGTCGAAGTGACTTGTTACGCTGACGACACCCTTGTAACCGCTCGTGGCTCAAACTTTCACCAAGCCGCTGTTCTCGCCACCGCGGGAGTGGCTCAGGTTGTGGGGCGCATTCG